>APFE031227211.1:0-18791 GCA_000404065.3 Pinus taeda
GCATTCTTTACATTGAATTGAGTGAACAAGTCAATGTCATAATTTGGCTGTGAGGTTTGACAAGAAATTGCCAATATGCCTCCCAATCAATCTTTGATAATTTTGTGATTGCCTCTCTTTGGATTTTTATCTTTTCTTTCCAGTTTTTATCCAAGTCTTTTAAATATGGCAGTGACTTTGGATCACCTTTGTTTATCAAGTTGGTGGTGTGAAAAGCATGATTGACTGCCTTTATTATATTCTTTGCCACTCCTGCTGCTCTTTCTACTACCAATTCTGGTTGCTTAATCCACGCATCCCAAACTATGAATAATATGTCTTTATGTGTCTCTTCAATCTCTGGAAGATTAGCACTTCTTCCTTCTTTAGATTCTTGCTATTCAATATATTCATAGATCTTAGTATTTAAGTTATTAAACTCAGTTCTTTTATTAATTTCCTTATCTGGTAATTGATTACTGGTATTCAAATAAGGGGTGATATGGGACATCTTCTGGCAGAATATATCTTGTTGTTTTGATATAATGGAGTTTAGATCCAATGCATCTTTGATGAAATCATCAATTGTGGGGGCATATTTATATCTTGCCATAGTCTACTACAACTCTTGGATTTGCATATTCATCGTAGTAGGGACACAGGTTCGGGGCGCGATGGTTCTGGCGAGGGTTTGGTCGCGGGGTTTTCCGGAGGTTTCCTGCACAGGTCACGGGTGATGATAGCACCAACAGCAGCAAAATCAGGTGAAGAGAAGCGGTTTTTCGGGGAGTCTTCCTGAAGGGCTCAAGTCGACAGCTGGAGGTTATTTCGGGTCAAGCTGAAAGTTTTCTCTGCACAGTTTTCTTGCCTTTTGTTTTATCGTTTTCCTCCGCCGCGGGTATATCGGTTTCCTTTCAACCTGGGGTTCGTATTTTCCGCGGTCTTGGGCATAGGTTTTGTCTCTCACGGATCTCGTTTTGTTTATCTTTGCGGCATTTTAACCATGGTTAACCCGGAGGAGCTGGTGGATTTAGACCCGGCGCTTGAAGACATCCTGTCCATGTGGGGTAAGGACACATCAGCTCAAAATGTGGAGCACTTCTTCGGTGTTCAAAAACTGGCAGAGCCGATTCTTCAACAATCGGCGGTTTTTCCTCCATTTCTGCATCAAGGTGAGGTAACAGTTTCTGAAAATGACCAAGTTCATGAGAAGGATGTGCATGTCCGAGCTTCTGAGAATGCAGCAGCGAAAGGGTCGGAATCAGGCTACACGGTGGCGGGCCACAAGGAGAAAACAATGGTAACCTGGAATACATCATCTGCCGGATTTGGGGTTTCAGAAACCCTTGGTTGGCTTTCTGGTTCTTGGCAAGGTTTTTCGGATGGTGGTGTCCCCCCTCTCACTAGGGTTTCTCTTCCAAAAGATCCTAGTGCCACAAGGGTTTCCCTTCCTAGGGATTGCGAGGGGGTTTTGCAGGCTGGGGAAGGAGGTCCGAGAACCGGTGAGGACCTTTCCTGTGGAAAAAGTGCTCCAGGTCTTCTTGCAAGTGGTCCATCTAACTCTCAACAGCCCCATTCGGGGTTTGAATCTCCTGTGGTAGATCCCAAAGAGGGTTTTGTCTGGTCAGACTCCCCTGGGGTCATTGGAACTTCTGATGAGGACCCGAAGATAATAGGAGGCAAGAAGAAAACACCAAAGCAGATAGGGACTTTTGAGCTGAGGAAAAATATGGTGTTAGGCATGGAAGTTTCGATAGAAGAAACTTTAGAGGTGGCTGATTGCACCATTGTTGGCAGGGCCAGGGGAAAGAAAATTACACCAGCGGATCTCCAGTCTTGGGGGGAAGAACGGTTTAATAACGGGAGTCCATTACGTTTCGAAGCTCGGAGCTTGGTAAAAGGCTGGTTCATGTTAAGGTTCGAAGAGAAGGCAGCAGCGGATTGGGTTTTGGGCAAAAACTGGTTTATTGGGAAGATACTAGTCCTGTTAAAGCGATGGACTCCAATGTTTGATGCCATCAAGGAAAGTACCGAAGTGTTCCCTGTTTGGGTGAGGGCGTCGGGCCTCGCTTTTTTCCTCTGGACAGAGGCGGTATTCCAATCAATCGGGAACACCCTGGGCTCATTCCTGGAGGCGGATATGTCATTTAAAGAGACAAAGGTTATGGGTATTGCTCGCATCTTGACAAACCTTGATCTGAGCAAAGGTTTGGCCAAATCAATTCCTCTCCAATATAAGGATTATGTTTCCGAGCAAATTCTTGATTATGAGCATTTGCCGTTTCGATGTCATATCTGTCATGACTATGGACATCTTGCAAACCACTATCCACTGCTTAGAAGGCGGAGGCACTTCAGAAGAACGGATTTTTTCAGAGAACCAAGAAACATTCAGCACCACGATTCTCAGGAAAAGGAAGCCCCGATGCCGCAGAACGGTATGGAGCAGGCTGCTGGGGGTGCTCGATCCGAGGAAGCAGTAGCCGGTCATCAGAACCATGTAGATTCACATGTGGTAGAGCTGCTGTCGGTGGATGCTGAGGTGGAGGCTGATTAGAACATTCCGCCTGCACAACCACTGTCCAGCGTAGAGGCCACGGGTAAGTGCTCGATACCTCACAATCCCTCATCTTAGGATCTCGAACATTCCAATTTATTTTCACATGATATTCAAACATCATCTTTTCCTCCTCTTGCAAACCAGTCGGGCAGGGTAGTCTCTGAAGCTTCTCCCTATGACCCTGAGTCCCCTTCAGGGGAGCTCCCGTTTCCTGACCTCAAATGTGCTCAATCATGGCCTCCTCTCACGCCCCCGACACAAAATGTTCCATGCCCATATAACCTTAGGTCGATGGGGTTTAAGCAAGATCAGTCCGAGGCTTGTAGTGGTCTTGGCCTTTATCCTTCACAAGGTCCTCAGAGGGGTAAACGAGGCAGAAAATCCAACCTCTCAAAAGCAAAACTTAAAGCTAAAATAGATGTGGCGGATGGGAAGCAATTTTCAATTCCAGGGGTACTTAGAGCAGTACAGACCCCCGAACCTGTTAAAAAATGATTATGTCCTCCTGGAATTGCCGAGGTTTGGCTAGTAAACCTAAAAAACTAGCGCTAAAAGAGTGGCTTCAAAAAACAAATTCTGATATCATTTTCCTTCAAGAGACTTTGGGAAAAGGCTCCGAGGTAGAATCATGCCTGAAATCTCTGATGCCTGGCTGGTTCTTTCATGCTATCGACTCCTCTGGCCATTCAGGAGGCCTGGCCATTGGCTACAGGGAGGGCAGGATTAAATGTTTGAATCTGTGGGGTCTGAAAAATGTTATGGGAATGGAAATAATTTCACCAGACTTTCCTTCTTCCTTTCAAATTGTTAATATATATGGCCCATGTCAAGGAAGGGAGGTTTTCTGGTTGGACTTGTTTGCCAAAACTTTGATGAAATCGCCCCAGATGGTGGTGGGTGGTGATTTAAACTTTTCCTTGGGCAAAGCGGAAGCATGGGGACCCTCTGCCAGGGAGGACCACTGTCGGACTTTTTTATCCAAATCCTTTCTGACCATAATCTTATTGATCCTTCCCCGATAAATCTAAAGCCTACTTGGAGGAATAGGAGGATTGGGGAGGATAGGATTGCTAAAAGGCTAGATCGCTTTCTGATCTTAGAGGGTCTCATCAGAAGAGTGCCACTATTTCGGCATTGGGTTGAGGAGGTTCGAAATTCTGACCATTTCCCGATTTTTTTGGACCTATCCTTTCCTCCTCCAAAGCCCCCTACTCCTTTTAAAGTTAACTCCTCATGGTTGCAAGAACCCTCTTTTAATAACCTTTTCAAATCTACTTGGATTCGCACTGACAGGAATGCCACTGAAAGTAAGAGCTTTCAATTCATGGAAAATCTGAAACGTCTTAAGTCAACGACCAAGTCTTGGGCAAAAGAAAGAAAGATACAACAAAACGAAGAATTGACTAAAATCAGTGAGGAGCTGAAGTCTCTGGAAAGCGTGGAGTCGGATGGGTATGCTTCTCAGTCTTCAAAAGACCACATACTATCTTTAGAAAAAGCTCAAAACAAGATCCTTTTGGCAAAGGAAGAGGAATGGAGATTAAAAAGCAGAGCTATCGGGCTCAAAGCAGGAGATGAAAATACAAGGTTTTTCCACAATTATGCCAAAGGGAGAAAATCGGCAAATACTATTTGGAGCCTAAAAGATGAAGAAGGCAGGGTGGTTAATACGTTCTCAGACCTCTCGAGTTTGGGCCTGAGACATTTTCAGAAAATTTTCTCGGACCCTGGAGAGGATACCATTGCAGAAGCAATGAGGACAGCTCAATGTTTCCCTAGATTCATTGAGGGGGATGAAGCCGAAGATATATCAGGTCCAGTTTCCAAGGAAGAGGTTGAGGCTGCAATGAAAACAATGGGAAAGGAGAAAAGTCCTGGTCCTGATGGATGGACTATCGAAATTTTCCTCCATTTTTTTGATCTAATTGGACCCGATATCACTGAAGTTGTGGAAGAGTCAAGGCGGAAAGGAGAAATTTATAAACCTTTTAATTCAACATTTATCGCTCTTATTCCAAAGAAAGATGACCTGGCGCCCTTTGAAGATTTTAGACCTATTTCTCTTTGCAATTGCATTTATAAAATTATTGCAAAGGTGATAGCAATCAGACTTGTTCCTATTCTATCCAGAAATATCTCAATGGAACAATTCGGTTTCCTGGATGGCAGGCAAATTCATGAGGCTATTGGGGTGGCTCAAGAGGTCATTCATAGTGTCAAACAAAAGAAGAAAAAAGGGGTGATCCTAAAAATTGACCTATCCAAGGCATATGATCGAATAAACTGGTTGTACCTCAGACTTTTGCTCACTCATTTGGGCTTTAATTATACATTCATAAGTTGGATCATGGGCTATATTTCTAATGTCAGCTTTGCAGTTTTGATCAACGGGGCCGCATCCTCTTTCTTCAAAAGTCAAAGAGGCCTCAGACAAGGATGTCCATTATCTCCTCTCCTCTTCTTGTTGGTGGCAGAAGGTCTTAGCAGGTTGATTCACAAAGCCAGAAGATTAAACAAGATCAAAGGTATAGAGGTTGCTATCAACCTTTATATTTCTCACTTGCTATTCGCTGATGATATTTTGATTTTTTCCAATGGTTCTCATAATGAATTAAAGGAACTTAAAAGCATTTTTGATCTTTTTATGAAAGCTACTGGTATGCTGATAAATTCTGGGAAATCCCAAGTATGTGTGGCTGGGATCAATAGGAGAGAAGTTTCCTCAATGAAAAACCTTTTCTCGTTCCACTTTCAGGATTTGGACTCCTCCTTTAAATACGTGGGTTTTTGGCTAAAACCGGATGCATACAAAAAAGAGGATTGGCACTCGTTAATTGCAAAAATCGAAGCAAGAATTTCCCATTGGAGTTTCCGATGGCTTTCAAGAGCAGGAAGAATGAAATTACTAAAATCTGTTCTTTTAGCTATCCCAGTCTATTGGGCTGCCCTCACCTGGATCCCCAAGGGCATTTTGGAGAGAATTAGAAGGCTATGTAGCAGATTTTTATGGGATGGATCAAATGAGAGTACAGTCCTTCCATGGGTGGCATGGGACAAGATTTCTAGGCCAAAAGAATGGGGTGGTTGGGGCATAAAACGGCTTCCTGAGTTTAGCCTATCCTTGGCTGCCAAGTCAGGATGGAGACTTATTACTGTAGAGAACCTATGGACAAGGGTGATTAGGCGAAAATACATCGATCCTTTGCCCCTGGAAGACTGGATTCGTAGTCAAAACAAGAAAACGAAACATTCCTCCGTTATATGGAAGGCTACGGTGGAGGCATTCTTTGTGATTGAACAAGGCCTGGCCTGGAAAGTTGGTGACGGGAAGAATGTTCGAATTGGCAGGGATCCCTGGGTTGGTTGCAATCAATCTTTTGCACTATCCCCTGGACTCTTGAGGCACCTAGACAGCAAAGGTTTTTATACTCTAAATCAAGTGGAGAAAGTGGGTCAATCCACTTTATGGGGTCAGGCATGGAAGAACGCTATGGACATGGGTCTGAACATCAGATGGCATAATGAATGGTCCTCTTTCATTGATGAACTCCACAGATCAAATGTAAGGATAAAAACTGATCCTGACATGCTGTTGTGGGCGCATGGCAAAACAGGTGTTTATACCCCAAAAGATGGGTATGGTTTTCTCATGGAAAAGAAAGGTTGGGTTGAGTCAGAGTGGTGGTCACAAAATTTGTGGAAGCTCAAATGCCCCCTGAAATCTAGGGTGTTCCTCTGGTGTATTTTAAAAAGAAAAATCCCAACTTGGGATATCCTACAAAACAGATTTTTCGTTGGCCCTGGGAGATGTCCTCTCTGCAAGGCAGATGTTGAAACAATAAATCACCTTTTCATTACATGCACTGTCTCTCTTAGCATCTGGGGGGAACTTATAAACATGTTAAAAATTAGAGTTCATTGGGCACCAGCTTCGCTGAATGAAGTTTGGAGAAATTGGTGGAAAAACCACCCTGATGGCAATCTTCGGAACCTCCTTCCCATCTTTTGCTGGGGTCTGTGGTTGACCAGGAACAAATGTTTATTTCAAGATCAGTCTTTCTCTCCAACATCTGTGGCTACAAATTGTGCAGCAATATACACTTCCCTTCCTCCTCCTGAGTCAAAAAATACAACTAACCGTGACATTCCCCTGATCATAAATGAAAATTCCCCTTGGGCCTTTTTCGATGGGGCATCACAACAGAACAGGGCTGGGGCAGGTATCTGTTTACATCTAAACCGAGAACACTCTTTCAAAGCAGCTGTAGGGCTGGGTCAGGGAAAAAATAACTACGCTGAACTGATTGCATTACGCCTCTTAATGTGCTGGTCTCTACAAATGAATATCCTGAGCATTCAAATATTTGGAGACTCCATGAATGTTATCAAATGGGTGAACGGGAAAGCTATATGTCAAAACCAGATCCTGAAGTCTACCTTAGATGATATATTGTCATTAAAATCTCATTTTAATTCTATATCTATATGTCATATTTACAGGGACAAAAACTCTTCAGCAGATGAGCTTTCTAAAACAGGCTTACAACAAGTTTTGGGCAGCTGGTCCATAGAGGAACTACGTCAGGGACAGTCTTTCCACTCAGAATATCTCTCTCCACAAAGTTTTTGTGACTACAGGGTTGTGGAGTTTTCTTTCGAGGCACCTCTGTTTTATGTTCACAGATCATGCCACCTTTGCTTTTACAGTTTCTCGCTCTTATCACTCGGGATGATCAGTTTTTTGGGTTCATGACTATCTCTGTTTGTGACAGAGGACGAGCTGCTATTTAAATTATGTCATTTTCATCTGACTGTTTATATTTCCAGTTCTTATGTAAGAGGTTGTTTATCCTTCCTGTAAGGAGGCCTCACTGGCTATTTTTTGTATATGTATTGGAAACTATTGCGGTTCTTCTCCGCGTTTCCTTTGGACTGTTTCTTTTCATCAATTGACAGGTCCGGTTGTTATGCCGCGTCCCTGAAACATGTTATGATATGGGATGCATTGGGTATTTTTTGTTAGATCCCATCTGTATTGGGGTATGTATGTCTTGATGCGCTCTGTTGGGCTGATGAAGCATAGATGACTTGTAAAACTTTTTATATCCTTAATAAAAAATTTTAGCGTTTTTCTCCGAAAAAAAAAACTCTTGGATTTGCATATTCTTTGTTGAGATATCTACTTCATGGCTTATCCTAAGTACTTCCATACTTCCAATTGGACTGAATGTTTTGTGGCTTTCTTGTTCAAATTTGTTTTCTCAATTTCCAATTGTTGTTCAAGTTGTGCTATATTTTCTTCTCTTTCTCTTAACAAAATAGATACTTTAGTGGCCTTATCAATGGTGGAAGTAGCATATTCCCCTACAAATTGTGATAGCCTGGTTAAATTTTCAATTGGATTTGAAGGAATATCCTTCTAGACTATACCCATTGGTTCATTCCTAGGTGGGAATTCAAGTGTTTTCACTCTCCTTCTCTTCCTCTGTCTTCTTACAACAACCTTGTGCAGTGGACTATAGAATACATCCAAAGGATGTATTTCTGTGACCTTTAGGATAATATCAGATGTCAGAAATGTAGGTATGATTTCTGCATTTTGTGAACTTGTCCCTTGTTCTTCCATATTTGAATTCTTGAATTGGCTATCTTTGATATTGACATTATCCACTACCCATATAACCATATCTGTGTCTTGGCTCTTGCTCCTATTCTGTGAAGAAAAGAGCAGGGAGTGTCTCTAAATTGGGCAGATGAGGGTTGTGTTGAATATTTTGTTGCCTTGGTAACAATAACCACAAGTCTCTTATCTTCAATTCCATCGTAGATAACTTCCCATGATGTCACTCCTCCATCATCACAGCAAACCATATCAGAAAATATGGGTGACATCTCTATAACCTCAGATTTTGAAACACTATGTTGTTTCTATTTTTGCATTACTTTACGTAAGGACATCTCTTTTGAAGATTTCCTAAAATGGAAGAGAGATATATCAGAGTGAATAGTAAGGGAAGTTAAGGCTAAAGAGCTCTTTGAAATGACCTAAATCGTGGGAAGATTTGAATGCAATCTCTATATTAACTAAGCATAACTTCCCACATTTCACGCCTAATCTTCCGCATCGCTGGAGCAATACACACAGATGTTGGACTGTGTGATCTGCTGGAGAAATACACACAGATGTTGGACTGTGTTACAGACAATGTGGGATCCAAGCATTTGCAGGGCATTTGCACCAAGTTGAGGCCCAATCCGATCGTTCTGATGGGGAAAAGTGCAGAGAAGCCAGGGAATAGTGCCTACCACTCTATAAACAAATCGATACATATTTTGAAGAACAACATATTTGCAACAAGATCTGGATCCCCGGTAAGTACCCACCATTTCCAAGTTTTTGTCAAAACCCTTGCCAAAAAAACATAATTACTTTGGGTAAAAGAAACCGAATCTGTAAAGTAACTACAGAATCTTATACTGCAAAAATTTGGATATCCCACCAGAACACAAAATCTGATTCATGGGGACAGAGTACTCCAGACACAAATTACCTCAAGGAATACAAAATCACACCCTTGTCAACAATAATTCTCAATCTGAGAATAAGAGGGGGTGCGACAGACAACAACAGAAATCCCTACAGGGGGGAGGGAAGTGGGAATGGTACAAAAACTACAGGAACACATCACGGGAAAAAAATAGGAAGTATATCCTACAAAAACATTCTTCAAGGGAAAAACACAACCAAAGCAGCACCAAGTCAAACAGGTATGAATGCAAGGCCATACATTGTGGAACAGTTGAACCATACCCCAAAATATAGCATAGATATACCATAAACAGATTAGCACTGCACTATATATGAAAGACAAGCAATAATATGTAGATTCAATTGTTTTTGGCCCAAACTAGTTCATCTATTTCATTGGATCTTCACAAACTAGACTACACAATGTGAAATACATCTTTGTTCCAAGGGGTTCTTTATAGTGAACTTTCCTACAGTAGAGGCTAGAGACTTTGTAATACAAGAAGGACCTTGGTTCTAGGGATCCACAAGACTCTTCATCACACCATGGTTCCCAGATGATGCCAATACAATGGTTGTCTCTAAGATGCTAGTTTGGGTGTGATTGCACAATCTCCCATTACACCTCTGGAGTCAACAAGTACTCGCAGGAATCAATAATACTATCGGATGCTACATCAAAATGGACACCCAAAGACTGGAGGAAAGAATCTACACTTATGCACGAATATGTGTGGAAGTAGACCTCAACAAAGGCTTGCCAGACCAAATTCAACTGAAGCATAGATAGAGGTAGCGGTCAAAGATGTTCGATTATGAAAACACAACATTCAGATGAAAAACCTACTGAAAAATAGGACACCTAGAAAGCATATGTCCAACAACCAAAAAAGACACTCGTAGGAAGAAAAAGACAGGGAAAAAAGCCAAGGGATGGCAATTTCCTCCACCACTCTCGGATGACGAGGAGGAAGAAGAGGAGGAATATGTAACCCCCAATGAGACAAATCAGATAAACAAAGAACCAGAAGTAGAAGATATAAATCCACAACCTATAGACATACAGGAGGCAAGGATACTAGAAACAATGGATATGAGCAGATCCAAACATCAACACATCTCAGACACATCAGATTCTAATAAAGACAATCCCAAACCTGTGGCTGATATAGCGCTAACACTTATAACTCCAACAAATCTTAGGGAGGGTGGAGAAAGGTTGAGAAGAAAAAAGGGCGAAAATCTTGACTTTTCCCCCATTTGTACATCGTTACTTGTGTTCTTATTTTTTGAAAACCGAACACCCTGTGTGGTGATGGATGATATATCCATCTTTTTTTGACAAAAACTAAGCACCTTTTTAGATTATGGCTCACAATGGCTAAAGGGCCAACGCAGAATATGCCGAAAGGCATCTACAACATGTAATTTTTCAATTATAATGAAATATTACGATTTTCCAGTGGAAAAAAGAAAAAAAGATTATCCACTTGCAGAAGACTAGAGCTAAGCAATTGTTCCCAGAACGGGCCCCAATTTTGGCATGGGCCATAAACATTGATTAATCTTATGTCAATACCTAAGTTAGGTGAATAGATGTCTGCCCCAATATAACTCGATCCCCCCAAATCTTACATAATTTTATATTCATAGGGTTGAACCCCATCACAATGCCTCTGGATCTCCCGTGTACATCTAGGGTATGAAAATGTCATCCGAGAAGAATGGATTCAAAGAGGTGAGTGATGGCTTCTACTAATCCCAATGTCTCCTAAAGAAAAATGACATCCACCCGCTCAATGCTTAGGAGCCTCTGAAATGCTAATTTTGTTTTAGGACTAGCTAACCCATAACAATTCAAGGAGAGCAGCTTCATGAGGGAGAGGATACCAGGGTGTTCTGTGCTCTAAGAACCTGGTCAATAGCTAATTGGAAACCCGCAATGAACTTCATATCCGCCTGCTGTTTGGCCTTAGAGAGGGAGGAGGGTTTTCCCTAGGGAGTTTTGGGAGGGATGGGAAGGGATATGATACGAATGCCAATAGATTCAAGTGGCTTTGACCAAGAATGAGATCTGAGGTGGTATGAGTGTGAGAAAGTCCCTAGTTTTGAGTTAGAGGATTGAGCAGAGAAGGTCACCTCTAGGAAAGATGGTGGGGTGCATGAGATAGAGGGGGGGCTGGCTGCAATGACCAAGCCAAGGAGATAGGAGTCAGACAGGTAGATACAAAACAATAATGGTCAGCTGTGATAGAAGAAGTAGCATAAGACGAAGAAGTGAATGAGAGGGTATGCACCTGTTAGAAAGAGGTCAACCACGTATAGCACCAGTCTGAATGGTTTTTCATCTTCAACCTTAAAGTAAAGGTTAGGATCGGCTTCACTCCTAGTGAATCCCAGCTTCATCAAGTAGCTATTGATCCTCTCATACCATGCTCGGGGTGCTTGCTGCAGCCTATACAGAACCTTCTTCGACCTGCATACATGAGAATTTCAATAATAAATCTCAAATCCTTTGGGTTTCACCACATAGACCTCTTCTTTGATTGAACCATGAAAGAATGTGATCTTGACATCCGTCTGATGTGGGTTCCATCCTTGTGAAGCCATAAGGGCTATGATCAAGAAGATGGTCGTATATCTGGCAACAAGTGCAAATATCATTGTCTATACCTTCCTTCTGGGAGAAACCACGAGCAACAAAATGAGCCTTATACTTTTCCAAACTTCCATCCACTGCATGCTTTATCTTGTAAAGCCATTTAGAAGTGACAATTGTCTTGTCTTGGGGTCTAGGAACTACTTCCCAGACACCATTCTCCATAATAGACTCATATTCTATGGTCATAACATCCTTCCATACTTGATGCTTGATGACATCTTAGAATGATGAAGGCTCATTTTGCATGATTGTGCTCATGATGGTCAGGTATCCCTGATACCTGTTAGGTTTCTTACTTTCACGAAAGGTTCCTCGGGGTGCAGCATGTCCTTCAGCATCATCAAGTAGCCCCCTAAGCCATGAAGGCCTCTTCCTAGAAGAGGAAGGCTCATGTGGAGGAGGATCAATCGGATCCAAGGGTTCTTCTACATCAGGAATTGATTCATCATCCTTTTCTTTTGGCTCCATGGTGTCGGCTTCTTGAGAGCTCCTCAAAGTCAGAAGATTGTCCACCTTGCGGTGAAATTTTCTTCAAGAGTCTTGGAACCCAATGCTTGATGAGGGCATCAATTTTGTACATATACGGTAATGTTTGCAGCTTCAGCCCATAGAAACTTTAAAAGTCTTTGATCATGTAGCATGGCCCAGACAACTTCCATAATAATGCGGTTCTTCCTTTCCGCCACACCATTCTGATCACGAGTATGTGGTGTAGTAGTCTCCCTCTTAATGCCAACCTCAGATATGCCTGAGTAAACCAACTGTAATATATCAGAGGTCTTGCTTTGGCTTGAGGGGAATGGTCCCCTTTTTATCTTTCCTTCGGCACATCCTGGACATACACCTTCTTTCTCTACTTCGAATTCGGGCATCCCTGTCACCATTTGTCTTACACTGAGTAGAGCTTTATAATGAAGATGGGCAAACCTCCGATGCCAAAGTTTGGACTAAAGAGATGTGTCATAAGACATGACACCTAGCGAACTTCCATCGACCTGATATAATGAATCAACACGAAACCCAAGAGTAAAGGCATCTTTAACATTATTTTTCGATACACATACCTTGCCACCACTAAAGGTTACCTTGTGGCCTTTGTCTTCCATTTCTGTGATGGAAACCAGGTTCTTTCAGAGGTCAGGTGCATTTAATACATCCTAGAATTTCTAGCCTTCTTGAATGGTTGTCCTCTTCCTCGATTCCCAGTTCTCCTCTTACCTTTGCTATTGAATTTTTCATTCCTTTGATTGCCATCAGAGGGATTTTGATCATCATCCCAGTGTGAGTCCTTTCTATCAGGGCACTCCCTTTCATCGTGACCTACTTTATCGCAGATGTAACATCGTCCTTTTCTTCCACCCTTAGGTCTAGCCTTTCCTTTTGATTTAGTCCCAATAATTATTTCTTTTCTTATCATGAGAAGAAAAGGCAGCAAGAGGACTTTTAGGCATGGGCTTTTCTTGCTCTTCTACCCTTGTTTCTCCTTGAATGCATCTAGCCATTAATTCCTTGAAACCAGGAATTATTATTGTTCAGAAGAGTAGTCTTGAACACATACCATTCGGATGGTAATCCTCCAAGAGTCGTGAGTGCCATTTCTCTGTCAGTAATAGTCTCCCTAATAGATAAGAGATCGTTCTTCATCTCAGTGATTCTTAAGAAGTATGCTTGCATACTCTAATCTTTACCCTTCTTGATTTCCCTCAGTTTATTTCTAAGAAACAAAACTTGATTTTCATCATTAACTTTAAATAAACTCACCAGTCTATAGTAGATTTCCTTAGAGATGTTCAGATTAGAGATGTAGACCACCAAGTGCTTGTTGATAGAGTCTCAGATGATCTTCGTTGTTTTGACTTCTCCATTTTTCCATTTGTTCCAGGCAGCAATGGATGCATTTGATGGAGGCTCAACAACATTGCCTCTTACACCGTCCAACACTCCTTGATCTTCTAGGGTTAGATCGATAGACATCTTCCATCCGTGATAGTCAACTTTCTCACGAAGCTTGTCTTTGGCAGGAAAGAGTGTTGAGGACCCCATAGTTCTTTTAGGATAGCCTTGCCAATCTTCTCTTTGGTGATTTCTCTTGCGCTTGCTCGGGCTTTGTCTTCACCTTAGCTCTGATCCCATGATAAGTTATGGTATGTTCTATGCTTATAACAATTTACTTCTTTTCCTGATTATATTCCACAGATTAGCAATCACATGTACATAAAGTAAAGTGTAGATAGAACATTAAACGATCGACAGAAAACAAGCCAAGACAAGAGACACAAGATGTGGCGGCTAGCCAAGGACAAACCCCACAATGTGTGGGGAAACCCTTTAATCAAATATTCTTTTATCTTCAATAATTCAGCAAAGAGAAATAGTACAATAAATCTGATTTATATCAGTAGTAGCAAACCCTAGATTAGCAGCATCAACATTAGCAGCTTCATCATCAAACTAGGGCAGATGATATCTCACAAACCGACCGTCGGATCAGCTTGATTGCACCACCAAAAGTTGGGGCTTTCAGAGGAGGTTTAGATGAACCTATAGTGTAGTTCAAATGAGGATATCTTCTAGTCCACGTAGGTCAAACTTTACTTCTGCAGTTGCAGCTTCAGTTTCAGTAGCTTCCTTCAAACTAGGGCAGTGGATATCTTGCAAACCGTCCGTCGGATTGACTTGATTCCATTACCAAAATTTTTGGATTTCAGAGGAGGTTTAGATGAGCCTATAGCGGAGTTCAAATGAGGAGATATTCTAGTCCACGTAGGTCAAACTTCACTTCTGTAGTTGCAGCTTCAGTTTCAGCAACTTCCTTCAAACTAGGGCAGTCGATACCTTGCAAACCGTCCGTCGGATTGACTTGATTCCACCACCAAAAGTTGTGGCTTTTAGAGGAGGTTCAGATGAAACTACAACACAGTTCAGATGAGGAGATATTCTATTCCACGTAGGTCAAACTTTACTTCTGTAGTTGCAGCTTCAGTTTTAGCAGCTTCCAGCTTCACATGTGTGAGGGAGAGACCCTTTTCTGCGCAGTAGAGAAGAGACTCTTTTCTGCGCAGTAGAGAGAGAGATGTGATGGGATGAGTGAGTCCAAGTGAGGAAAAGACCTTCTATATTTATACACAACGTTGGTGTTTGAATATATGCGACTGTTGGGCTTCTGAGCCTACATGAGTTGTAGGTCGGCTTGATAGTAATTCCATAATCAAAATAAATTCATATCTCCATGAATACTTATTAGAATCGGATGATATTTATATCAATCCTACACCTCTCGACGAGAGGAATCTAATAAAAATATTATCAGCCATGAATAAGATGACCCACACGAAGCTTTTCCCTAGTTTCCAATTTTAACAAAAGAGGATGCTAGCTCAAGTGAAGTAGTGAAGGCGACCATTTATAGGCAACTTGTGGGTTCACTTGTGTATTTGGTGAATACGCGACCAGACATGTGTTATGAAGTTAAGAAATTTATTCAAGCAATGGTTAAGCCAACCAAACTGTATTGGAAGGAAACAAAGCACGTGTTAAGATACCTCAGAGGCACTATTCAGTTTGGTCTTTGGTACAGACTAACAAAGCGAGTGAAGATGTAAGGCTTCATAGATGCAGATTGGGCGGGGAGTCCATTAGAAAGGAAGAACACATCAGGAGAAATTTTCAATGTTGGGTCAGCAACGGTTTCTTGGTACAACAAGAAGTAAAGATCTCTGGCACTTAGCTCAACAGAAGAAGAGTATATGGCTGTAAGGCAAGTAACATATGAGGCAATATAGAGGATAAAGATTCGTGTTGGGTTATTTGGTCAGATGAAGGATCCTACTCTGATTTTCTATGATAATCAGGGTTTCGTAAAACTCTCTAAGAATCTTGTATTTCATGATCGATCCAGGCATATTGATATCTAATATCACGATCTACAAGATTGTGTGTAGAGGAAGATTATATTGATGCAGTACATTTTGATAAAGGAATTAGATGTATATATTTTGATAAAGGATTTGTCAAGAGGAAAATTCAAGTTCCACATGTGTAGGATAGGGGTGGTTGATAATACCTTTCTTTCTGAGAGGGAGTGTTGAAAATGTAGCAATAAAATCTAGTTTTTACTTTTCCTTGGTCAAACTAGATTAAAATTTGAATTTCAGTTTCAGCATAATACTTGAAGGTATTTAACTGAGGTGACATGGCTCTTGGCATGTCTATGATTCTTGTTTTAGATGGTGAATTAACTTCTGCACATCAGTAGAGTAGCTTCAAGTCTTGTGATTTAGCAAATTTCATGAGTAGTATTGAATCTGCACATTAATTTCTACATGCTTTTACTTTAACTTTTTACCCATTGGTCAAAATCTTCAAGTTGTATATTTCACATGCAGACTCCATTCGACACAATTCAAGTTGCATTGGAATTACCTCATCGAGCTCTTCAACAAGGAGTTATTTCCATTAGCTTTTAGGAACTTTGAATTTTATGCCTTTTAATTAGGATCCTCTCGGATCACCTAGCAAACCTTAACCTAACCTACCATAGCCTATCCTACTCTAGTCCGTCCCTCTCTAGCTTAGCCTATCTTAACTTAACCTACTCTAACATGTCCTATCATAACCTACTCTAGTCTAAACTACTCTAGCCTACTCTTGCTTACCATATCCTAAATTATTCTAGCTTAGTCTACTCAAACTTAACCTAGTCTAGATTAGCCTAACATACAATACTCTAGCCTTCCCTAGCCTAGCTTTGCCTATTCAAGCTGCATTGGAATTACTTCATTGAGCCCTTCAATAAGGTGTTATTTCCATTATATTTTAGGAAATTTGAATTCTATGCCTTTTAATTAGGATCCTCTCGGATCACCTAGCAAACCTTAACCTAACCTACCTTGGCCTATCCTACTCTAGTCTGTCCCTCTCTAGCCTAGCATATGTTAACTTAACCTACTTTAGCATGTCCTATCATACCCTACTATAGTCTATCCTACTCTAGCCTACTCCTACTTACCATATCCTAGCTTATTCTAGCTTAGTCTACTCAAGCTTAACTTACTCTAGATTAACCTACCATACAATACTCTATCCTTCCCTGGCCTAGCATTTCCTATTCTAACCTACTATAGCATAATGTCTTTTAGAATACTCTAACCTAATCAAGGTTATCCTATTCTAGCTTACCCAAGCCTATCCTAGATTAGGCTACCATATCTTACTCCAAGCCTATCCTAGCCTAGCCTAGATAAGCCTACTACAGTTTATCCTAGCCTACCCCACTCTAAACTGCTCTAGCCTAGCATATCCTACTCGAAGGCTAGACTAGTGTAGCCTATTCTACTTTAGACTAACTTATCTAACCCAACCTAACTTAGCCTATTGTTTCCTACTCTTTATAAGCCTACTCTAGTCTAGTTACACATAGCCTACCCTAGTGTAGCCTAACCTACTCTAGCCTAGCTTAGCCTAGCCTACTCGAGCCTAGCCTACTTTAGCTTAGCCTACTTTAGCCTACTCCAACCTAGTTCAGCCTAGCCTACTCTAGACAAACCTAGCCTAGCTCAGAATAGCCTATAATAGCCTACTCTAGCCTTAGCCTAACCTGATATAACCTACTCTACCTAGCCAACTCTAGCCTAACCTATCCTAGCTTACTCTATTGTATCTTAGTCTATCCTACTCTATCCTAGCTAAATCCAACTTAGCCTACCCTACTCTATCCTAAATGACTCTAGTCTAGCCTATCCTAGCCTACTTAGGCTCATCGTAGCCTATCCTACTCTAACCAAGCCTACTCTAGCCTTCTTAGCCTACTCAATCCTAGCCTACTTTAGCCTACTCCATCCTAGCTTAGCCTAGCCTACTCTAGCCCAAACTAACCTAGCTTAGAATAGCCTATCTTAGCCTACTCTAGCATATCATACTTTAACTTAGCCTACTCTAGCCTAACATACTTTAACTTAGCCTCCTCTAGCCTAGCGTAGCATATCCTACTCTACCCTAGCCTACTATAGCCTAACTTACTCTAGTGTATCTTATCCTAGCCTAAACGACTCTATCCTAGCCTATCATGACCTAGCCTACTCTAGCCTGGTCTACTCTAGCTTAGCTTATTCTAGCCTTCTCTAGCCTAGACTAGCCTAGCTCACTCTACCCTAGCATACTCTAGCTAGCTTAGAATAGCCTATCGTAGCCTACTATAGCCTAACATACTTTAACTTAGCCTACTCTAGCCTAGCGTAGCATATCCTACTCTACCCTAGCCTACTATAGCCTAACTTACTCTAGTGTATCTTATCCTAGCCTAATCTTACCTAGCCTAGCCTACTCTAGCCTATCTTAGCATAGCCTAGCTTGCTCTAGTCTAGCTTAACTTACTCTAGCCTAGCTTACTCTAGCCTAGTGTAATATGGCATAACCCAGCCCAATCCAACCTACCCTGCCTAACGTAGCTTACTCTAGCATAGCCTACTCTTTCCTAGCCTACCATATCCTTTCCTAGCCTAGCCTAGCCTAGCCTAACCTAATCTAGCTTATACTTGCCTAATCTGTCTACCCTACCTTAGGATCCCCTAGCCTATCCTATCCTAGCCTAATCTAGTCTACTTAAGCCTAGGCCTAGCCTAGCCTAACCTAACCTACCATAGTAATGTACTCTAGCCTATCCTATTGTAGCCTAGCTTACTACAACCTAACCTAGTCGAGCTTAGCCTACACTAACCTACTCTAGCCTAGCTTAGGCTATTCTACTCTAGCCATCCTAGCTTAACCTACTCTAGCCTAGAGTAGGCTAACCTACTCTAGCCTAGAGTAGGATAGCCTACTCTAGCCTAGAGTAGGCTAGCCTACTCTAGCCTAACCTAACCTAATATTGCCTAGCCTAGCCTACTCTAACCTATCTTAGCATAAACTAGCTTGCTCTAGTCTAACTTAACCTACTCTAGTCTAGCTTACTCTAGCCTACTCTAGCCTAGTGTAATATGGCATAGCCCAACCCAACCCAACCTATCCCAACCCAACCTACCCTACCTAACCTAGCTTACTCTAGCATAGCCTACTCTCGCCTA
>APFE031227212.1:0-16371 GCA_000404065.3 Pinus taeda
CTTTTTCTTCGAATCCCTCCCCCTCTCTGTCACCACAGACCAGGGGTTTTCCCCTCCCATGACTTTTCCTGGCTGAAGGGTTAGTTTCATTTTCAGTTTAATAACTGTTTCTTTTCTTTAGAAATCCTCCCTTAGGAGACTGCCAGCACTTCCAAAAATATCTTCCATTTCATAAAATAAAATAATATCATTTAACACAATAATTAACTGTTCACATTAGTTTCTTACCCTAGTAACTTTCATAATTACATGACGGGGCCATCACATCTTCCCCCCCTGGGATTGGACATCGTCCCGATGTCTATTCCCTTTAAATAAGTCTGGGTAAGCTTTCCTCATAAGTTCCTCGTCTTCCCAAGTAGCCTCCTCAGGCCCATAGTGCTGCCACAGCACTTTAATTTGGGTAATAACCCATTTCCGCAGCCGCACTTCTCTCTGGTCGAGAATTCTCTGTGGTTCGACCAGAATGTCGCCTTCCGGTTCGACCTGCAGACAATCAATATTTTAATCAGTTTACATTAAATGTATCCACATGTTCAAAACAACGGGATTAACTCTTACCCGAACATCTTGCCATTTGATCACATGTTTGGGATCGTATACATATTTCTTTAGAACAGAAACGTGGAAAATGTTGTGAATTCTAATATGGCTTGGCAAGGCGAGTTGGTAAGCCACCGGCCCCACTCTAGCCAAGATCTGAAAAGGTCCAAAGTACCGAGGAGCCAGCTTGGCACATCCGCTCCATTGCAGTGTGCTTCTTCTGGCTTGGATCCTCACAAACACATGGTCACCAACCTGATATTCTTTAAACCTTCTTTTCTTGTCCGCAAAACTTTTCTGCCTGTCCTGTGCAGCCTTCAAGTTGGCTCGCACCCTTTTCACCATGTCTTCCATTTCTTTAAGCATTTCCGGACCCAAACTCAGCTTATCCTCAGGTCCACCCCAACTTGAGGGTGTGCGGTATTTTCGCCCATACAGAACCTCAAAGGGGCTTAACTGCGTCGAGGTATGATACCCATTGTTGTATGCGAATTCAACCAGATGTAAATACTCTTCCCATTGGTTTGGTTTCATCATCACATATGCTCTCAACATGTCTTCCAACACTTGATTTACTCGCTCGGTTTGACCATCGGTCTGTGGGTGGTAGGCTGTGCTAAAGTTCAGCTGTGTTCCTAACTCAGCGAACAACGTCCTCCAAAAGGTGGATGTGAACTTTACATCCCGGTCTGAAATGATTACTTTTGGTAGCCCATGCAGTCTGAATACATTCTGCATAAAAAGGTGAGCAATTTGCACCGCCTTATAAGTGGATTGCACGGGTATGAAGTGTGCCGCTTTACTCAACTTATCAACCACCACCATGATGGAATCATGGTTTTTCTTCGTTCGTGGCAGACAGGTTATAAAATCCATGGAAATGGTTTCCCATTTCCATTCCGGAATAGGCAAAGGTTGCAATAGCCCAGCCGGATGCTGATGTTCTGCCTTAATCTGCTGGCACTCTAAACACTTTGCCAAATACTCAACCACTTGCTTCTTCATTCTAGGCCAGAAATATTCCTTCCTAAGTGCAGTGACCATCTTTTGGTACCCTGGATGGCCAGTGTAGTGGCTGGGATGGAACTCGTCCAAAATCAGATTCTTAAGGTCATCTGAATCAGGTACATATAATCTTTTGTTAAAATACAGCATGCCAACACTGTCCAGTGTATATCCTTGCTATAATTTTTCATTAACTGATTGTTGTACCTGCTGTTTTAACTGTTGGTATTCAGCATCCTGATTTGTTGCTGATTTAATCTGCTCAAACAGAGTGTTTCGCCACTTGCTGACTGAAAGTTCACACAAACACTGCACCTTTCGACTTAGTGCATCAGCCACCCAGTTCTCTTTGCCTTTTAAGTGCTTAATCTCGAAGTCAAATCCACTTAGGAAATCTGCCCAACGACCTCGTCTTGCATTCAAGGTAGGTTGACTGAAATAATTGGTCAAGCTGTGGTGATCGGTCAACAACAGAAATTTCCTCCCCAAGAGGTAATGTCACCACATTTTTAGCGCATGAATAACAGCTGTTAATTCTAGATCGTAAGCAGAATATTTCTGCTCATGATCTTTTAATTTCCTTGATTCATACGCAATTACTTTCCCTTCCTGCATTAATACTCCTCCCACACCTTCTTTACTTGCATCAATACACACAACATAATCCTTATTAGGATTAGCTATACTCAAGATGGGTGCAGTGGTGAGTAGGTGCTTCAACCGATCAAAGCTCTGTTGACATTCCGCTATCCACTTAAACGCCTTTTCCTTTTTCTGCAAGGAAGTGATAGGGTAGGCTATCCTTGAGAAATCTTCCACAAACCTTCGATAATAACCAGCTAGTCCCATAAAGGATCTGATATCAGCTACATCCTTGGGTATGGGCCATTCCATGATAGTCTTTATTTTCTCAGGATCAACCGCAATTCCTTCTTTAGTAATCACATGACCCAAATATTGAATTTCCTCCTTGAAAAAGTCACACTTATTAAACTTAGCATAGAGCTGGTGTTCCCGAAGAGTTTGCAACACCATCCTAAGATGTTCTTTGTGTTCCTCATGGGAACGGGAATATATCAGAATATCATCAATAAATATCAGCACGAATTTGTCCAAAAACCTGTGAAACACGTTGTTCATCAAACACATAAAGGTGGCAGGTGCATTGGTCAAACCAAAGGGCAGCACCACGAATTCATAATGCCCGTAGTGTGTTCTGAAAGCGGTTTTGGCAATGTCCTCTTCTTTAATTCTGATCTGATGATAACCAGATCGCAAATCGATCTTGGAGAATACCTTTGCTCCCTTCACTTGATCAAAGAGCTCGTCAATCCGAGGCAAGGGGTATTTGTTTTTTGATCGTGAGTTTGTTCAATTGATGATAGTCTATACACATACGGAGAGTTCCATCTTTCTTTTTGACAAATAACACTGGAGCTCCCCACGGTGACACGTTGGGGCGGATATAATTCTTATCCAGCAGCTCTTGCAGTTGCATTTTTAATTCTGCTAACTCAGGCACGCTCATTCGATATGGTGCCCCTGATACTGGGGCTGCCCCTGGTGTTAACTCTATAGTAAAATCTATATCCCTTTTCGGGGGCAGTCCTGGTACCTCTTCAGGAAAAGCATCCACAAATTCTTGTACTACCGGAATGCCATCCAATGCAGATATTTTGTCTTTCTGGTTTGCATAACCCACTTGAATAGCGTAAATCTGACACTTCTTTCTGAGACATTTATCTAGCTGAGAAGCAGTGATAGGTCGGATCTGTACAGGGCGTTTTATCCCCTGCAACTCTTGCTATTGCCCTAGATCATCCTTGTAATAAATGGTTTTGGTTTTGCAATTTACCAACGACCAATGTTTTTCCAGCCAATCCATACCAATCGGAATATTGTAGGACCCCAATGGAAGTACATTCAGATCGGCTGTAATTGGCTGTCCAGCTATGCTGAAAGAACAGTTACTAATTTTGGCTGAGATCTGTCTCTTAGCTCCCGTGGCTAGCTGTACCAGCCATGGAATTCTGAATTTTTCAGAAAGTAACTTACACTGTTCTACTATTTTTGGGCTAACATAACTTAAAGTAGCTCCTGGGTCAATAAGAACAGCTATAGAAAGGTTTGAAATTTTACCTTCAAACTCCACCATGGTTGGCTGGTATTCCGCTTGATGGTCACCCAAAGCTGCGTTAATTCTTGGCATGCTGCGCGCCACTTCTCCAACAGTCGATGCTTCTTGGATCTGAGATATCTGGTCCACTCCTTTATGCTGAGGGCAATTCTTAACGTAGTGTGGTCCTCCACAACCCCAACATTGGACTGGAGGTCTGGTCGTCCCCTCAAGGTCTGACCTGGCAGGTGGTTCACTGATTCTGCTCTCACTTGGTTTAGTCCGAAAGGTACTCTTTGCTATATTTCTACTAATTTGTCCCTTACCAGCACCCTTGCCGCCATTACCACGACTTCCTTTGTGATTACCAGCAATTCTGTTGCTTTTTCTTTCATTCCACCTTTTATTTGAAATATCTCCTTTCTGCTTGTTTTGCTGGTAACAGATTCTTGCCTTACGAATCGCCTCATCCATTGTCCTAGGATTATCAAACTCAATGCGTTCTCTTATATAGGCTGGTAAGCTGCTCACAAATCTCTGCACTTTGGCCTTCTCCTCCTTGATATATGGCACATAGCGAAGTAGGGAGGTGAAGCAGTTAATGAACTCGTCCATGGACTGCTGTCCCAGTCGTAAATCATGGAATTCCCATGCTTTCTCGTCATAGAAACGCTCGGTTAGATATCTCTCCTTGAAGTATTTCTGAAACTTCTCCCAGGTTATGTTCTGCTCACTTACTCCTTTTACAATTTTAATTTCTTCCCACCACAGGGTTGCTTTGCCATGTAGTTGGAAGATGGCCAGCCGCGCCTTCAGATTCTGATCATACTCATACAGCTGGAAATACTTATTAATGTTAATTAACCAAGCCTCTGCCGCTTCTTCCGGCTCTGCATCAAAATGTGGAGGTTTAATTTTCCGGAATTCTCCCTGTAATTCCATTTTCTGTCTCTTTGAAGTCTGCTGGTCTAATACATTGTCAGAATGGTCCTCTTTCTCCTCTGAGATTTTAGGTGCATAATTCCATTCTTCAGTTGCCCTTTGCTGTTCTGCACTGGGATTGGCTAATGGTGGATTTTGTCTGTCCGACAGACTCTTCAATATTCTTTCCTGTTCCACTGTCAAACGCGCGTTGTCTTCACGCAACCGTGCCATCTCTCTTTTCAGTTCCTGAACAGTTTCGAGTATCGCCAGATTGGTACTGCGTGTCTCCGCACCAAGCTATACGCACAGATCTGGATTTTCCCGAGGAATGCTATCAGCTCCCTGCATTTCCTCCATCTTTATTGTTGACTGTTAACGGATTGTTGTTTCTGTATTTATCTCCTAATGAATAAACATAAAAACAGTTAGCTGTTTTAATTCCTTCTCATTTACGAACTACACAATAATCTTCCATGCAGCTGGATCTTACTGCTCCAGAGGGCACAGTTTTGAAACCTGGCTCTGATACCACATTGTCACGATCTATCCAGAGTTATAATAAAAAAAATTTAAATAGATATCATAGTCCTACTACTTTACCATTCATCCATTCGAATATAAAGTAATTATGATGCAAAGCATCGCTTTCCATGGTATAAAAGTGCTGCTGTAATTACACAATGTATATCAATTTCTACTGGACTAAGGTTCCTTCCTTAAGTTAATGCTCATGACCCAATTGGCAACCTTTACGAATTTGGGGGCTAAGTTAATGGCTAACCCCGTCACCGGTGCCAGATGGTGCACGGAATCCTTACTCCCCTCACCTACCATCACCAGGTGGCAACTTCCGTGCTGAGGCCACGTGATACTTTGGTTAAAGCGCTAGAGTTTTACGCGCCAAGCTCTCAATCGATTGAACAGTGTGGATGATAAGTTAAGATCGAAGGGTCCGAATGCACCCAAGGGTTTAATGGTGGTTTATATACCACTGAGCTATGTTTTTTTAGTCTATTTGCACATGTTTCGGAAGGCTGGATGCTGCTCAGCTCGGCGGTAACCCCCTCACTTCAGCTACCAGTTCTGCAACGCTACTTCCAGGTATCCCCATAACCATGGTCCGCCGATTACAATTTCTTCCTCAGCTACTTGGATTATAAATATCTACACAGTATTTGCATTTACTACCGGTTCATTAGTTCTGTATACCTCAGATTGAACTAATCTCATTGCTTTTACTGTGATAGGGTTTATACTACGAATCTTCAGCCATTCAACAGATAATAAGCAACCGTGGCTCCTCCAGGTATTTACCCCATAGCAACTTGATACAGAGCTTCCATTACAGTTGACGGGTGAGGGTTTGTTCTTGCACAAGGTTTTAAGTTGATTCTTTTAGCCGAAGGAGTTCCTCATGGAGGTTCCTTTAATGCCTCAGGGTTATATACTCGGACAAACCCTGGATTTGAAATACGGTCGGCCACTCCATGCCGGTACCTGCGTTCTCATGGTCTCTACCATCTTATGTTAAATAGCTGATTGGGCATTATGCCAGGTTGCATGTATATGTATATTTGTTAAGGGTCCACGGTCTCATGGCCGGAACTGAATCGACTCAAGGATCTCAGGCTTTTACTTCCTTCTGTCTTTCATAGTGTCGAGAATGTTGAACAATGATTCACAAGCTTTTGTCTGTAATTTATGAAAGAATGAGAGTTCTCTTCGGCTCTCTGGATATTTGGTTATTTTACTGTTTATACCCATCAGGGTTCCTGTTATCATGAAGTCAATATGCTTTTCCCTTGAATACGATATGTACATTTATTCATCTACTTCTGTTGGCACTAGATCTGTGTTTTATACGTGTATTACGTTGGTTCATAGACATGTCTGAGCTCGTTTTGAACAGTTATCGTATTTCCTTCGGTTCGCAGATTGGCATTATTTTTAGTTAAGGGTTTATAGTAACAGTTCCATAATTGCTCATTGGACATGTCTTTTAGTACAGCGGTTACATGGTCGTTACCACGATGGGGTTCTATTGTCCGGGGACATCATGTCGCCTTATGGATAATTGTATCAACCCCGCACTCTGAGTCGAATGCGTTCAGACGGGTGGTAATACAGTTGGTGGTTTATACTTGTTTCGAATGTAAATGGCATGAAACCTTTGTTTCAAATATATGAATGTAACCCTTATTTCAAATATATGAACGTAACCCTTAGTTCAAATATATTATTGTAAACCCTTGTTACGAATATATGAACAGTACACCCTCGGTACAGGGTTTGGTTAAATCTCTGGTTACGGCTTCATTATATGTTATAGATAATGGTACTGTCTCAGTATGTCATTCTTGTTTGTCTAGAATCGTAAAGATTTCTTGGTCGTTCTGTTTCTCTATAATCAATCTACTGCTACAGTTTTCAGCGAGTCCTTCCGCTGTTATACAGTTAAATGCATTCTTATATCATGCACTTCACACATGCATACAATTATGATCTTCCAGAACTTGTACGAGTTTTATGTATATAGCACGCTTCGGTTTCTATACAGATGGCATGCACTGGTTTCTGTTCTGTTAATATGCATTAGTTTTCATGCATTTAATTGCAATGCTTATAGCAGATAGTCTCTGTTCTTTTTCTTTAATAACTAGTACTAAAATGCTCATAGTACTGTTTTCTATAGTAAACATTCTTTTACCTCTATATAGCAACAGAGACTTGGATTCATCTACTTTCCTTCTATTTACCCAAATTGCTGATTAAGGAAATCTGAATCTGGTGAATAATTCGTACCTGGACTACCAGCTACAGGAGTTAATGCTCCAGAAGTTCACCTGCATTCACTTAATTGCTCTTATTCACCCAACCATGAGATCCATTGATACATAGGATTCTCCCCTCGAGCTGTCTTGCAGGCCTGCAGCCCTCTACAAGACTCATGCACTATTGTGCTAGGGTTATCTGGTCCTTACCAGACTTAACCCTCCTTTTCTTTCTCTTTTCTTTTTCTTGGAATGTCTCCCCCTCTCTGTCCAACAGACCAGGGGTTTTCCCCTCCCAGGATTTTTCCTGGCTGAAGGGTTAGTTTCATTTTCAGTTTTATAACTGTTTCTTTTCTTTAGAAATCCTCCCTTAGGAGACTGCCAACATTTCCAAAAATATCTTCCATTTCATAAAATAAAATAATATCATTTAACACAATAATTAACTGTTCACATTAGTTTCTTACCCTAGTAACTTTCATAATTACATGTTTTACGGGGCCATCACAACCCCCTTACAGGTATTGCCCCAAGATAATACATTATTCAGGCCAGTGTTGCCCCAAGACAATACATTACCCCCTTACATGTATTGCCCCAAGAGAATACACTAGCATTTGCACCAGATGTTGCAAAGGAAATGCCGTAAGGCATAAATGTAAATGGTCTTTGAAAATAAGAATTAATAAAGACATCTTTTGCAACATTCACAGCAAGAACCTACATTCCAATACTCTGCAGAATAAGTAGTTATGCACACACCTTTGAAATGATCAAAAAATATTCTTCAAACTCTAAATAGAAAGTGATTCCCTAGAATATAAAGTGGTTGCCAAGTTCCCTAAGTATAGCGATAAAGTTACTCTAATAGAACCACCAACAACAACTTGTCAAGAAGACATCATTCCCAACAAAAATCTGCATTTCAGAAACAAAATAGAGGCAGACAGATATTGAACAAAATTGAGATTGTGAATCAAAAAACTAAAAAATTGCAAAAGTACCATTCAGAGTCAAGGACTATGCACTCAACTTGGTGTGATCAAAAGAGATTCCCTTAGAACCTATATGGTTACCAAGTTCTCTATGCACTCATAAGATGCTTCAACAACACCACCATCAACAATTATCTATCAAGAAAGCAAGCATATCGACTAAATAATGGAATTGTAGATAAATGAAGAAATCAATATTTAAGAAGATAATAATTTAATCAAGCCAATAAATAAAAACTCTATAAAAGCTCATATTTCTACATTAGATTCCATTTTACTCACAGTGGATAAAGGTGTCGTGCATAGAGCATTCCATCTCATCTAGCATGTAATCATTAGCACACCTCATAATATTATGGAAACCTAATTTATCACACATGTGACTAGTGATCTTAGGCAATTCCAGACTACCTGATTGAATATAGTCATCACTATTTTTAAAATCTCTTTTTAGCACAACACTCGTAATGGTGCACAACCCAAGAAGATAATTGTTCTTTCCATAAAAAATTACAACATTAACTAGTTTTGCTAATCTAGAACTATGTGATCTATTGATCAAAATGACATCAATCAACAATGTGCTCCTCTTCAACCTCACCTCCATATCCAAGGAATGATGGATCAAATGTTTCACCCCATTCCATATTAACAAGTGTAAGAACCTACAAAATCAATCCAGAAATTGGAGAGATACTCACTGCAAGGTAAGAGAATGAAATACTTAGGAGACAACATAACTAGTTTTACCAACCACTCTTGAACCCTTAATTCCTTTGATCATAATGCATCATCATCAACAATTTTCTCCTCTACAACTCCACATGCATACCCAAAAAATGATGGATTGAATGTTTCACCACCTACCATATGAGAAAATTTAAGAACCTACAAAACTCGTGAGCAAGTGAATGCATTATCTAGGAGCATCTCCTAGGTATTATCCTTCCATAAACTATAGATATGTTGTGGGGAAATGCATTGCTATCATCATCATCTATTGTTCATAACTAATCAGAGGGATATACACGCCATATGTATGCACCATAAACTCAAGCTTTCCATTAATCCATTACTCAAAAAGAAAATCACACATTTGGAAAATTCAAGTGGAACAAAAAATTTAGAATAAATGTCAAAATTAAATCCTTCACATCCATATTCTGTCTGCATTGCATGAATGCAGAAAAGAGTGCTAATATTGTTAATTGTTAGGAATTTTGTGTTGATTTCAGACTGTAAATCATGATTTTGTGTTTTGTAACCAATACTAGAGTTCTAATAATTATGTCCTCTTCTTCTTCTTGTTTTTGATAAACTACCAGAATTAGTTGCATAATCTTGATCTAGTGCATCCCTCACTCTTTCAATATAGTTTGAGGGTCCATGAGCTTCTGTGCAATAACATGCATTACCTTCTTCACTTTCAGGTGCATCAATTATCGACCATTCATAGCTAGCTAATGTTTTTCTTCAAAGAATGTTATGCATATACAGACCAACATATTCCCCAAAAATACCTGACAAATGAAGCGCCCCTAGTTGATGATATCCAAAGCAAAAATAAGGGCCTTCTAGCTTGAAGCAACACTCTGGGAATAAATCTTGGAACTTTAGCATCTTATGGGTATCCATGATTTATCCATTTCTCTAATGTTCTTTCTCCCCTTACTGCACTTGATAATTTTGTAAGTTGGTACTCATATGCTGACCCTGTTTTGGTGGTCAAAAGTATTGAGAATGTCTTTGCACCAAATGTTTCATTTATAAAAGTAGGCCCCAACACACTAAAAGAAACATAATTAGGTGTCATATGCATAAACCACTTCCACTTTCTTTGGAATAACTATCTCTCTAACATCAGACCATCCCTGCTAAGGAGAAAAGTGACCCAGAACTTTCTCCAACCAAACTATGCAAAGTACAACCTCTAGATGGTACCAGAGAAATATTTTTTGTTCATGGTTTACCCTAAATATGTTTCTTCCATGATGGCCTTAACTTCATGTCAAATTCATACAACTCTCCAATTGTACTCACAATGCATGTTACCTATGATTGCAAGGTCCCAACATTAGCAATACCTGCAATATCACCATGATGTCAACCATGGTTTATCCACTTAAGATGATGCAATTGTGAGAGCTCTAAAAGTGATCCATCCTCTATTGCAAAGTACAATAACGTGCCATTTGCTGATGGAATTATAGATCTCAAACGCACATTTCTATTTGAGTCTTCATCTGAATTATCTATGCTTGAAGATGATGGGAATAATGGCGCACTTTCAGCCCACAAAGGTTGTTTGTTAGCATCTACTATCAGCTTGTTAAAAAACACCCAAGCTTCCAGAGCTTTAGATGCCAAACCCATCGCATCCACTATGTGCCCAATGTCCATAATTTAATATATCAATCTGAATCTTTGTATTAAAAATCTTTCCTTTCTCCAAAGATTATGCTTTCCTCAGGCACTTGACATTCCTTGTTTTCTGTTCTTTGTATTGCTTCTGGAGGCACTGGATTACGGGATCCTCAGCATAGCAACGAGGTCATGGGAGTGCACATATGGTGGAAATGGCTCTCGAACCCACATACTCCTTGGGCAATCGTCTGGATAGCTAAGTATGCTAATAATAGACCAGTAGATGACTTAATTCGGCTCAAAGAAGTTGGCATAGGCTCTCTAATTTGGAATGCTGCCAAACAACATAAAGATCTAATTCAACAAAACAGCTTTTGGGAAATCAGGAATGGAGATAATGAAAGGTTTTGGGAGGACTCCTGGCAGCAAAGACCCAAATTGAAGGACCTACTCACACCCCACCAGCTTCAGGATTGGGTAGAGCAACCGACGATTAAAGTAAATCAACTTTGGGAGGAAGCTCACACCAAAGGTTACAGACAATGGCTAAGCTCGAACCTCATGCTTGGGCAAGGCACACAGTCCATCAAAGATAGCCTGGACAAAGAACTCTCAAACAGGGAAATACGCCACCCTGATAAGAAAGATATCATTAGATGGGGTTATGAAACGAGAGGTACCTTCACATCCCAAGAAGCATATCATATAATACTAAGGGACCAAACCGTCAAGGATAGCCTCTGGCACAAAGTTTGGGATCCACCAATTTGGCCAAAAATCTCCACCTTCCTCTGGTTGCTGTGCCAAAACATAATCCTTACTTGGGATAATCTAAGGAAATGGAGTTTTCATGGACATTCCATCTGCCCAAATTGTAAACAGGGAGAAGAAACTAAGGAACATCTCCTAAACTCATGTTTGTTAGCAACCCGACTTTGGGAGAAAGTTAGCTTCAGATGACAAAAAAATGGAGGAAATAAGGAGAATTCCACCAGCACTATTCACTCTTGGGCACCTCACCCTTATAAGAGCAAAATATTAAATGCCTTGTGGAAGCTAATACCAGGTTTCCTCATGTGGACAATTTGGAAAGAGAGAAATAGTCGCATCTTCAAGGACCATTCCTCTCCATAGAAGTTCTATAGAACAACATGTGTCGAAACATATGAGAAACCTTGATGCTCCAAACTTGGCTTGATGATGACTTCCCCTCCACTCCACAGGAACAAGATATATGGGTGAACTGGAACCTTCAGTGGAACCATAAGCAGGCACACCAAAGGAAAATCCCTCCATCTGGAGCTACACCTGACAAATGGACTCCACCCCCACCACCCATGGTATAGCTCAACTTTGATGGAGCGTCAAAAGGAAATCCAGGTAAAGCAAGATTTGGAGGAATATTCAAAAATCACAAGGACAATGTTCTCCAAACATTTATGGGGTCAATCAGTTGGGATGAAAACAACTCAGCTGAATTAGAAGGAATATGGCAAGGAGTTCTCCTTCCTCAGAGCAATATATTCTTCCCACTCATAATTGAAGTGGACTCTCATATTTTAATTAATTTGACCCAATAACTAATATTTCTACAATGGGTCAACTCATTTCGCGAGTCTACAAGTTCTCAAAATAGTAGTGTATTTTGTAATTTTACAAAATGATAGAATACATCTACAATGGGTCAACAACTGCTAACTAATTATTTATATAGAAAATTTATATTTCGATATATATATATATAAATAATAAATAAATTATTATTACTATAGACTCATAAATATTTATTAAATGAAAGATAAATTGTCATAATCCTTAATCCATACAAAATTTAGGAAACATTGTTTATAAATTTACAGTTATATTTTTATTTACTATTTTCATTAATAATAACCAATAAAAATTTTATAGGCAAATTTTTTCAAACTTATATAATATATATAACTCAATAATTTTTATAATCTTAATTTCCATGGTAATAGTATATAACTATATATATATATATATATAATATAATTGTTTTACATATAAATTAAAAAAAAAAAAAAACTTAATATAAAAATAATCACAATCTTCACGAAAATAAAACTTCATATAAAAAGTATCACAATTTTCGAGCAAGATTATAGTTCTATTCTATTTTTTACATTTAGTTTATTTTTCAACCAATTTGATGTGCATGGTGAAGGAAGAAAAGGATATTTTCTTCGTATTCTTTTGTATCAACCAATACAAATAAAATATTCAATTCTTCACCAATTCCTTTTATAAGTATATTTCCTCGAAATTGTAAATTGTGTGTTATTCATAACTTATTGTAAACATTTATAATTTGCAATCAAATGATTAGTGCTCAACAGTTTCAAAATTGCTTAACGTAATATGTGAATGAGTAATTATGAGTAGTGAATATTTCACATGTATCTCACTGAAAGACCTTATATATAAATTAATAGTATACAAGTTGCTTAACTTAGAAAAATAAGAATTACAAATAGTATATAGGATTTCTGTTTCAAGTGTTTCATATAATGTATTATGAGATAAGTGGCAATATTTCTACCAGCTGTATGACTCAGGTCAGTCATAAGCGATAATATTTTTTTCTCACAGATTCATCCTCAATCGAGCATCATCATCACAAGATCCATTAAAAGGCCGCAGGAGATCATTTTCAGGATTCATGGTGTCATCCTCAAAGGGTGATCAGCAATCCTCTGCAGGATAAGTTTATGGCTTAACAGATGGGTGTGTTAAACTTTTCCACTTCTGTTGGGCTTCATGCATGAATACAGTTATTAGAGATAATATGGCTATTTGCTTTTGTCAACCACATGTTAATACGCCTTACCTGTTAAGACTCTACTTCGTCGTTGGAAATTCTACTTCGTCGTTGGAAATTACAGTGGATTACAAAAATCGCCAAGCTTCTCATTCTCTATCGAGACGCTGGATATGGTGACTGTGTGAAACGTAACAGTCATAAATACAAATGGATATTATTATGAAATAATCTTGGCTAGTTCAGGCACATTCGTGTGTGTTTGCTTGATCAGAACCTCTGAGAGTGATGATCCCTTTATCAGTTCGATCGAGTTGAGGACTCTCAGAAAAGGCATGTATGCAGAGGCTAGGCCAGGAACGATGTTGAATCTTGGGACGAGAAGAGCAGTGGGTAGAAATTCAATGGCAAGGTGAACATTTTGAACATTTAAATATCTAAATCTCAGCGTAATGATCTTTATTGCAATATTGTAAAATTATAGCTCTTTAAAACTCTCTCTGTGTAACAATGGAGTGTTGAGAATGAAAACACTTAGTACAAGGAGTTTGAACTTTGAGCCTTGTGGTTTGTTACATAGCTCTTGTGATATTTTTTATTTAATCATTGAGTTGAATAGCTTTGTATGGTAAATTAAGCAGGTATCCTCTTGACAACTTCGACCGCATTTGGACATCCGATGGAATTTTAAGTGCTGAAACTAAAAAAAGTGTACAGCCTGTAAGTTCTAAAATGCCAATTTCAACAAAGAATACCAAGGACTTTCCTCCAGTTGCTGTCATGCAAAAGGCATGGGTTGTAAACAGCTCGCAACCCTACTTTGGATTCTCTGAACGATCATTCGTGCAAGGAACCAAATCATTACTTCTGTTGTATTTTGCAGAGATCGAGCGGTTAAATGTGTCTGAGTCGAGATCTTTTTACATCACAATAAATGGTAAAAAACGGTCTGAAACCATTACTATGGTGCGAAATTATTCTGCCATAGAGCTACCCTTTCTATCTGATACAACAGATATCCAATTTAATTTAGTGAAGGCTCCTAAGTCGACCCTTGGTCCGATAATCAACGCCTTTGAGTATTACATCCTAGTTGATACGCAACCGACGACTTATTTACAAGATAGTAAGTTCCCTCACCAAACTTTTCATGCTCAAATTATTGCTATTATTATTGAATGTCTCACCAAGTAGCTCCCAAATTGCAGTTGAAGCTCTCCACGGTATCAAAAGGAGTTTCAACATAAAAGATTGGATTTCCGATCCTTGCTATTTGATCCAGTGGAAAGGAATTGGGTGTGATAGGAGCTCCGCCCTCATTAGAATATCGGAAATGTAAGTTTAATTCTTTGATTTGCTTGCAGCTTGAATTATAAAATTGATTTGAAGAAGAGATGTAGTGTAATAAAGCCAGACACCTTGTCCATTTTCTATGCTCACTTGGTTTCCAGCTCCGAGGTTTAGAAACATTACATGGGCCCACCATCAGCCTGCAATAAGATATAAATCTGATATCAAAAAACCATACTAAAGAAGAGAACATAATATGTTTTGATCGAATATTCACTCATATCATTCTGACAAATTTGTCATCGAACATTTAATCTAGATCATGGTTTGACTCATGGTGTTCAAAAGCCAGTTCCATGAATATATTGACTGTCCTAGCAAGATTCCATGGGAGGAGACCCAGTAACAAGTTACAACCATTTGTTTGAAGCATATTTATAACCCCATCAACATTTCTTATGCAGAGACGGTTCTAAAATAAATCTCTGCAACCAGAATATCACCAAATCTATACCCATGGCTACCGTTATGAAATCAACATGTTTAGAGGGTAACTGAGTGCGCGGTTCATACTATTTGCCAGGACCTCCATCCAATGCAATTAGCACATCCCAAGTAACAGAGCAAATCAAGTTCATAGAAAAAGATAGGGTTACAAAGCTGAGAAGAGCACCTCTAAAAGTGAGCACCTGGAAAATTTCAAAATACTGGTGTTTTCTGGATTAGAATATACGCGAGAATTCTTTAAAAATGCATTGGCAGCAATCCTACTTCCTTTGTTGTCTACAATGTAATCTTTGACTGCCCTTCTGGATACGAGAGCGGCAGAGAAACCATCTACTCTCAACCACCCGCTTAAGGTAATGTTGTCTAATGCTTCTGCAACCCTTGGCACTATCAATTAAACAGAAAAATATTGTTCATCCGAAGCCAGGGTGATGACTCCTCTGCTATCTTTATCTTTAATTTTTAGAGATCTGATGAGCATCTCCGTCCATATTTTTATCCATTATCTAATCGAAAGAATGAAATGGAGTGAGGTGCATTGTATCCTAAGATCATTACTATTTATCATTTCAAAACCGCAGGAACTTACCATTTCTCTGTTTGCAATGACCTATGTGTGTTCAAGTATTGTTCTTTCTTGGTCTAGAGAAAGTGATCTCGCAGCTTCTGGATCGGCCTCCCAAAAACAACAAGGAGTGCTCCCGTTTTTAGCCATCAATCCAGCTTAAATCAAACACAGAAACCTTCAAAATTTGCTTAAAACTTAGAAAGAGTGGAGCGCTGTGCCACGGGCTTTGCAGTATACAGAGTAGAATTAGGATCGTCCATGTAACTGTATCGATCTTTGCCGCGCAATTGTTGGGGAGTTATTAACCGCGTGGAGTATCAATCTTCTTCGCGCAATTGCTAGGGAGCTAGTAACCACGTGGAGGTATCCATCCATCTTCGCTATATAGCTGCTGGGAGAATCTGACGGTAGAAGATGCTTCTATCGTCTAACATAGATAATCGATGGTCCATAATCGCACACGATAGCAGCTGGGGGTGTTGATCTCAGAGGGAACGCCTTACGGC
>APFE031227218.1:0-10488 GCA_000404065.3 Pinus taeda
ACCAATCGGTGTCAAGCCACGGATCAAGTGTCGGTAATACCGAGGAGAGAATGAACCGTCGGATCACTACATATCGTGACCGTCGGATTGTAAGTTACAAAATGTACAACTGTAAAGAAACACACTTTACCTAACTCTATACCTAACTCTATACTAGACCAAGTTGAACTTAACTATTTCCTATGTGTCGGAATATCCTAACAACTATCTTCCCAACTAATCCATAGCTCTTCCAGCACATAGCCTAATGAGGATTCATGATGCTATATAATCAATGCTCCCTCTCCAAAGGGATTCTCAACCATTGCAATCACATGAACATCAAAAACTTGCTCAATAATGGAAAAGTAGCCATTATGGATATCAACACTTAACCAAACATTCCAGCAAACAACAACATTCATCTATTCAGTCAGCTTCAATAGGTGTTTCTCATAGAAGCAAATATCAAAAACCATAGTTAAACCTAACAGACAACAAGTGGCTTCTTATATGTAATATTCCTAACCCATAATATTCCTCAAAACCCCAGCAAAAACTCCAACCAAATATGTGCAAATGATATAATAACCCAGAAGTGATAAAATAACAGTGGAACAGTATATAATAATGTAAACCGGAAATATAAGCAGATATACAAAAATGCAACGAGAAATGCTAAGCCATTTTATTATACTGAGCAATAAAATGAGTACAAGAGTTGATCAGACATATGGCACCTCGACTTGCACAAAGCAAGTGAAGAAATACTCTTAGAATGACAAGAATGGCCTCTCTGCGTGGATGTTGCTGCTGTGCTGCTGCTGCTGCTAGAAAACAGATGATGATTTGGGGTTGTTTCCCTCCTTGGAAAAAGCTAAAACTCTGGATTCAGGCTCTACTCAAGAAATCTAGAAAAACCTAGGAAGCTTTCCTGGAATGGTTGACCCCCGAAAATAACCCTCTTGGGGATCTGCGTAGTTCCTCCAAGGCTTTGCGTTGCCTTTGAAAACCCCTCTAAATCCTGCTTGAAACTCCACCTGAAAACTGTGCCAAAATCCTCCAATAAGCAAGGGATGGTACCCTGCTCACTCACACGACATAAATCCTCCTGCAAACCCCAATCCCCAACAGCTGCCAGAATGAACTGTGTCCCTCTCCCATTGTTGCGCAGTCCTCCAAATTGCTGCTAAAACTACTGCTGGAGTGCTAATGAAACTACTGCTAAAACACCAAAGGAAATGCCTTGCCCGAGCATGCACTCGAAGTCCCCTGGGGCTAAGGGTGAGATCTCCGAACGGAGACACTCGATGCACTAAACAATGCTGCAGACTAGCTAAATAGCCAGCGTGCTCAGAAGTCGAACGACTACCTCCAAATGCACATAACTGAATGATCCCAAATGAGGGAGTTCCTCTCTATTTTATAGCCTCTGCCTCTCACAATCCCTAGGCTCACCTTCTCATGTGTGATCCCCTTCTTGCCATGTGTTCCTTCCCTCCTGCGCAGTCCCTCCATGTGTCTGTGTGGGCCCCATTTCTGCGTCCCCCTTTGGCCCCCTTGGTTCCCCTTAAGTCACAACGTTGTGCTACCTAGGAGGTGACTTTTTATTCTAAAGTGAGTTATGTTCCCCCTTCCTCACTTTTCATTTACGAATAACTATAGAAGGCAAAAATCAAACAAAATCGAATATTCCAATTAACCATAGCTAATTAAGAATATTACATTATAGAAGCAAATATCAAAGACCTGCGCATTAAAAGTGTGCCATATTTGAATCCAACAGAGAATAAGTGGCTTCTCATAGAAACAAACATCAACAACCTACTTCACCAATCAGCTACAGTTTCAATCGAGCTAAATGTTACGAGAACATCCATGTCATTCATATCAACATAGCAACTAGAAGCATTGTTCCTTCTTTTAATACACCTAGTCCAAATAAAGGTCAGCAATTTCATGCATCGGGTGGTTCAACGAGCCAATCAAAAGGATTCATCAAATCAACAATAGATTCTCGTAGCTTCTTCAAATTCTCCTCAAGCAAGTGCCCATGGACTTACAGTCCATTATGCCACAACCTTAGTAAGGATTCTATCAAATTCGTGCCATACTTTTAATCCTACAATTCTTCAATCACCTCCCTCTTACACTGGATAAAGAGGACCTCAATTCTTATTAGAAGCATATCATCAATACACAACAGAAAATTCACAGGCTCAACTTTAGTTGATTTGGATTATCATTCTTCAAGACATCTGGCCAACATCATCTTGGAAGTCAAAACATGCTTCAAATTATGTGATCTTGTCTACTCCTTCTGAGTCCAAATCCCATCCAATCACAAGTCTTCTTGACACTTGTTCTTCTATATTTTCAACAATTGCCAAAACCTTGACATATGTCATCATGTAACTGCAATCCTCACTAGGAAGCCATGGAAGAACAAATACAACCAAGCAAGACATACAAAGACAAGAGACTCGTAACGAAACAATAATAAAAACAATCAACAAGGTAATTATCCCATGAGAATATGTCAGCTCCCTCTTGATCTTAGTTCCCTTGGGTCCAGTCAACCTTGTGCAACTCATCAAGGAGTTAATCTCGTCCACATCATCAAAGAAACGACCTTGTTCATATCATCATCAAGAAGTCCACATCATCAAGGAATCCACATCATCGCACAATTCTCATCATCGACATTATTAAGGAGTTGACCTCGTCCACATCATTATCAAGGAGTCTACATCATCATCAAGAAGTTCACATTATTAGTAACGATTTAAAAATAAAACAAAGTACAAGATACTTGTCTTTTCATAACTTGTCAGCTCCCTTTTGATCTTGGATACAACCTGCAAATCAACCATATTATCAAGATGTCAAATCTTTTGGGAGCTATGGGTTTCTTCTTCTTTTAAGCAAAAGCGATCAATCCATAAGCCCAAGGCTTTCTTCTTTAACGCTTTTTGTCTAGATAGGGTTAACAAATGATTGGCTAGAGTTTTAACTCCATACCCTAATGATATTTTATGTTTAGTCTAGGGTTTACACTCCCTAATGATATTTTATGTTTAGTCTAGGGTTTACACTCCCTAATGTGTAGATTCATCCGTTCCAAGGTTTCGCGTATCATTCATCCTTATATTCTTTTTTTCACTTCATCATTTTCAATATGCTTTCTTCTTCAAACCCTTAATAGGGTTTCTGAACCCTTCTATACTCTAGATTCAGTAAACACATCAAGATTCCATCTTTAAGCAATAATCTGATCAGACTTCAGAGTCATAATATGTCAGCCCTGCTCTTAATATCCCCGCAATTATTTCCAACGTTCAAAGATACCTACTTCAGATCAAGAAACTCTTTCACCACAATTTCAATGTAACAGTTGTGTTTCCTTTGCAATAGATTTCATCATTCAAGTCAAATATTCATGCCATCATTTATCAAGAGAGATATTGGTCTTTAAGACAGGTGTCATCTTTAAACTTGGTAGACCTCCACAAAAATAGTTTCCACTCCTAATTCAATCATGAGGTTCCAAAACAATGTCTTGACACCAATTCTTTTGCTTGCAACTTGTTCATCCATTAGTGAGATATTGAGCAACCCATCATTGCTTGACTGCTTTAAAGGTTATAACAACAACTCACAGGAAGAACATTTGTGCAATCACAATAATTCCAATCATATTATTGAGGACTCAGAAAGGTGCATGGCTTTAAAAATATATATAATAGTTTTTCCTAGATGACACAGTCAGCTTCAGATCAATTATGTCGGCCATTATCAGAGCACGTTGTCCTTCTTTTATGTATCGCATTATCTATACACCATAGATCTAAATCCTCAACGAACTTGTGCAACAACTTCGAGCAAGCCTTAGCCTTGACCCTTAGGCACACAATAATTTTATTTTGCGTCAACACATGACAATCCATTTTACTTTGTAACATTCTATTTATTCTTTGTCAGATCGCTCCAAATTACCATAAACACAAGCTTCAGAGTACGCTTTAGATTATCTTGTCTTCTACCGCACCAGATTACCATAAACACGAGTTGCATATGGTTTCATGAAAAAAATAGCAGAACATACAAGTTATAAAAGACTTCTATATTGCACCTCGGTTTGATAGCTAGATGAGTTATCATATTATAATTATGCGTCTTAGATTCGTTTTATATGTAGATCATTACACTAATCCGAACCCCGTTCATATCACTGGAGAGAGGTTAACGAATATAGCCTAGTAGACTTTACGAATCCATTGCGCATTATTTGAATCACGAAATAATGGTCGCAATCTTATGACAGCCATGAAGCCATGATTTCACTCATCCAAACATTTCGTAAAATGACACAATGACAACTTCGAAGTGTTGTCTAGTTCGAGACGTGTCCACTGTCAACGTCGAGCCACAAAAGGTTCTAGATCGAAGAGCTTCAACCACAAAACAAAAACACAAGAAAGAAAAACAATTAAATAGAATAAAATTAACAAAAAAGAAACAAAACAAAACAACAACAAAAAAACAAAAAAAAAATTGCATAGAAAGCAACAACTTTCCATAGAGATAGGATCGCAACATTCCACAAGAATTTTGTACCTCGAAGCTGAATTCGGATGTCAGTCCTGTCAATTAGTGCAAGGATACTAAATAAGGAAGGATATCTAGCTCACTTTAGAATTTAATCAATTTGTGAATACTTCAAAATTGCAGACAATTTTAAACATGAAATTAGACACTAGACAGAATCACGGAGGAGACAATTAATAGAAAATGATGGCAATTCTAGAGTGAAGTCGATGGTCCACTTCTACTTTCGCATGGGCATGAGAATGGACAATTATGGCGAACTAGATTTGAATTCTCCAAATTCATCTGCATACACATCCTTGTCACAGTTTCAGATATTCCATACTTGGCTCTTCACATGTCAGATTTTCTAGAATCACAACTGGCTTCTAACAATTTGATCCCTTAATCAGCAATCACTTTGCTATGTTAGCCTATTATATCGCAGACTCCAGGTGACTCAGCCTCAGGTTCAAGGGAACACAGGTCCTAATAACAAAAATTATATGGAGGGATTGGATGCCACAAAGAGTTTTGGTCTAATCTATATTGAAGAGATCTCCAAACCCTCCCTTGCTTTTACAGAGATACAATCATAGACTTGAAACTACTCTTTAACTTGCGCTCTGATACCATGTTGAGATTTCTAGGGCACAAACTAGAACAATTTTCCTTCATCATGATGACTAGTTCTAATTATCAATTAACATCAATTACATCCAATACCATTAAGCAATTATACAGAAGAAATACTCGACCAATAAACATGAAAGAGCAGTAAAGTATCCATGAGACAATGCGACAATAGACACAGGAATTAGGCTTGAGGTCAGGGCAAAACCCACAAGGGGAAAACCAGGAATATTTCCTTATGCGAGAGAGAGAGTTCAATGTTTATTAATACATCAAAAACAATATTAAGATAATAGCCAAACCAGTAACCAAGAACAACACAAAATCTTCCAAGCCTTCCTTCTGAAATTCGGCCTTCCTATTCTCCTTCTTCCTTCGCTAGATTAGAGATATCCAAGATACAAATCGATGTGCCAAATGAGAGAGTTCTTCAATATATAGACTTCTAAAGGGGGTCAAATGGGTGCCTTTAAGGGGCCCATCCGACTTGAACAAAAGGAGGTCAACTTAAATAATTTTTGGAAGAAAAATATAAATTCAAATTTTCAATTTGCTCACATGATGAAAATATCGACCATGGCCAACATATTTCCAACACATTGGAGGCTTGCCCATGATCTAGAAGATTCATCATGTAGTATGGAGCAATCACTGGACCGCATGACACCTATCTGTGGCATTTACAACGTATTTGGATGATAACATCATGCTTGAGGAAGATTTTCTTCCACACGTTTGGGCATTTGTGGCATTTATTTATGTTTTTGAGCTATGCGGTTGGCTTTTAACCTCTCTCTTGCAGAACACTCAAAGTAAACTTGTCAACAACGTTTTTTACTTGTATTATCGTAAAAATGAGGGAGTTAAGTCTCACCAAATAGAAACTCCTCCACTCATTTCACTTCATCATCACACATTGGATTATTTTCCTCTCTAAAAGAGTGTGAGCTAGCCTTTTTTCACTATTCTAGGCAAGATGTAGGCATTTTGTGCTGCAACCTTCTTGTGGATGCGATTTTTGTATGGAGACATCATTCTAGGCTTAAAAGAAGTGTCTGTAGAGAATTTTGTATGTTTATTGTACTATCATTGATATTTTGCATATTAAATGTTTGAAGCAGGGTTTCTATTATGCCATGGTCAAATGCTTAGTTATTGTTGATATCTTGCTTCATTATTGCATGTAAAATTGTTCTTTCTAAGGCCTATAGGGAAACTCTTAATGTGCAAACCCTATATTTAATTTCTCCCCTCACAAGAGCAATAGCTAGGGTTTCAAGGTGGATGCCCTAGACATCCCCCCTTACTCTATCAATTTCCTTCCCTTGAATTTTGCCCTAAAGACTCCATTAAACCCTAGTAGGATAAGCTGCTGATATTGAGTGTGTTGATCATCCATAAAGTTAACTATAATTCATCTCCTTTTTCTGTCTCCTAGATGACTAGGGCAGCCACTAGGGTTTATAGGGTAGATTTATCATTTGTGCATAAAATTGAATGTTGCTCGCATGTTTGCAGCTCAAAATTTAGGGTTTTCATCTATATATTGTCCAAAAGAACAATCTAGCATAGAGCATGATCTAAACCACCTAAATAGGGCTGACATCACTCTCTTCATGGCTGTTTATGCATACCTAACAGCCATAGAATTACTCCCCCCAGCCTAAACCTAGTCTCTATTGGAAGGTATTCCTCCTTTATTGTTGAATATCATTTTAACATGTTTCCTTGAGCTGCTATATGACATTGAATGCCTCATCGTTGCATATCATCCAAGCCCTCAATTATAGCAACCTATCTACTGGTCTAGGCATAGAGCATTTGAACCATAGCATAGAGAACCGGGGCTATCCTAAGCCTTGTGGTACTCTACCCAACAATAGACCTTTGACCCATCACCTTGAGCCCTAGTATTAGAGGATCATTCTAGGTGATCCTCCCTTGTGGTTTAAATCCACTAAACAGCAGGAGAGCGGTTGCGCTAGTATTACAGGATCATTCTAGGTGATCCTCCCTTGTGGTTTAAATCCACTAAACACCAGGAGAGAGGTTGCTGAGGTGACAGTGGCAATCCTTTCTTTTGTTGCCATAAGGTCTGGCCCTGCCCAGTGAGGCTTTGCACAAGGCCTGCCAGATTTTGTGGCAACACACAGACTAGTCTACATCAATGGGGTCACCAAGGAATGCCAATTGAATATCGTTGAACATCCCTTGGGATTCCCTTGACGTTTTCCTTGGAAAAGGAAGTTATTGAATAGGTTCATTCATAACATTCGCCTACAAATACATACAAAATAGTTATTTATACAAAATGTCTAACAATAAATTATAATACATATCAGCAGATATATCTATAACAACGACATAGCAAATTCCGTACTCAAGACAGTAGTTTTTCCAATTATCTTGTTGACAAACATATACTCTGACAACCACCATCTTTGCAATAACCAATAATGGTAAACTTTGAGTCTAAATCTTTCCAATAATCAACAATTCTAAACTTTTGAATTTATGTATGCCTCCACAAAAAAAAACAGAAAAGAGATCACTGTTCACAATTAAACTTTCCTATAATAATGTAGAAAATTGAAGCACCTTGTAAGGTGGATAGCAATTGTGAAAACTGAAATGCCAATGTCAGTCCAGAATAAGTGAATACCTTATCAAGCCAAGCATCAACCAGACAAAGAAGAATATTTTGATCCACTTTCATCCCTGCTTGCTGCAGTAGTGTTGAAAGTGAAGATTGTGTAGTTAAATGTGCAAAATAACTACTATTTTGCACTAGAAGCCTAGCTAGGATTGCCCCTGCAGATGCCCTTATTGCTGCCTTCGAGGGATTTGACTCATCTCCTCCTCCAATAAAAACTACGATAAGTTTCTGTAAAATATGACAAATTTGAAAGGAAGACAGCTTAAGCACATATAGAAGAAATGCAATAGAAATGGAACTTAAACATTGAGATATAGCTCTAGAAAATAATGACAATAAAAATTCTTGAAAAAGAACAAGTTACAAAAAGAGCATTGACTGAAAATTATACAAGATAAACTAAGAAAGCAATATACTAGGGTTGAAGTTGTACAAAAGACCATAACAAAAACTAACAAATCATTAGATAGATATGAATGTACCTGCAGTATTCCACCTAGCAGAGGAGGCGCATCTCCAGGAAAGCACTGTCGAAGAAACACAGACACATGCATGAGACCATATAAAACCTTGAGCAGATGAACATTGAAAACATAAACAATTGCATCTCTGTGAGAATATATAGAACTTTGAGAGAATGAAAAACATAAGAGTTGGAGTTGTGAGAAAAAATAAAATTACTAAGCCTAAAATGTATCAAAAATGAGTTTAACTCCCTATATTAGCATCCTCTAGAGTCCTCAAAGCTACCCTGTTGGATAACAGTAGTGAGTGTCTCTACCTTCCAACTACCATGAATGAGGTTCTTTATTTGTTTAACAGAAATTCTATGTTATAAACTAAAAAACTCCTATCAACAATTCCTATGCAAGGGTCAACAGAAATATAGACGACTTATATTTTACTATTGGAATTTGAACATATAAAAACAACTCAAAGGCCTATAATGGCATACAATTATACTCGTGAGCTAGATTAATATTAACTGTTTTTGGTAAATCCTATTCACTTCTAGTTTACCTTATGGTAATTTCCTCAAGGATTGTGTGCAATGTGCCCTAACAATCCATCCTCCATAGAACATATTAAATCAATTAGCATCCCTTGCAGCAGCGAAATTTGTTACTGGGTGTCTGATTTATTGTCCAAATCAACACAAATGCTACAGAAGTAAAAATACCGCAGTCTGTTATTGAGGCTGTTTTATTTCAATTTGTGTTCCATAGTACTATAAAATCTCATTCTTCACGTACCACCATAATTGTTTCAGAAACAAGCAAAATTGGTTACAGGTCCTTCAATTTTGTGCTCGATTCTCAGTTGTCCCAGATTCATTCAAGGTCTTTTTTACTTGAGAGATTGTTGAAACTTTATTCAGGGTTGTCTGCCTGTCTTCTACCATGTCTTCTATGTGTTTATCATTTTTTCTAGCACCTCATAATTTTCTGTAATGGTTTCATTCCTAATTCAACTATTCCTCTTGCTCCTACATCACTGCCATCACCCTTTTTGTGCCTTCATGTCACCCATTGCTTTTGTCATCTCACTATTAATTATAACAGTTGTGTATAGACTGGTAGAATATTAAACCTCATAACAAACTTAAGCTAAAATACTTGATAAGGATAAACCTTTGCATATAGGACCACCTACAAATCAATCTCTATTCATGTTTATCAACACTGGTTATGAATTTTAGGACTCAAGCTATCAGGCAAAAAACTTTGAATATTTAGGATATTTGAATGGAAATGTGAGACATCGAGTACAGGTGGGTTGATAAATTCCCTTTGGGATTTAAGACCTATACAAACGGAGTCAAAATCATTTTTGTAGCTATTTCCATCCCATTTTCCACAAAAAGCTTTGTTGCACGAATTTCCAGAACAGGGGAATGGGTGTCTAGAATTGCCAAAACATTTCTCCAAAATTATTTAAGAGACAACAATACTAGTTCACTCCATCAAGATCTACTTTTACAAAAATTCAAATGCCAAGTACATAGCCCGATTATGAAATCAAAATATCATAATATGGCAATATTACATAGAGCTTGACTGAAAATGATTGAAAATATTTCTGCAAGCATTCCAAAGGTTTGTACCAGTCCTCACATGAAATGGTTCCTTTACACAAAGAAGGTGAAAGCAAAGTTTTGATACAATAGAAACTAATCTATTTCTCTTAAAGGAGTCAATTCCAGACAGTTTCAGAAATAGATGTAACATCAGAAATTTGACATCATAATACATACATAATAACAAAGTACAACATCAATAGTAGCCACTGAAAGCAAGAACATAGAGCAGCTCAAAGAACCATGTCAGATGATTCAACTTCATGTTCTTCTCTTAATAGTAAATAATAATAGTCCTCCTCTGCTATTTGTTAAAGCTGAATTTCAAAATCATTAAGTTAATCTTCTCAGGTTAGCCTTTCAATAGGACAAAACCATATGGTGTAAAACATTCAGGCTTGACATGTTGAAAATTGGTAGCTTCGGTCAGTATTTTCATGGTCAAAATTGAAGAAAACGATAATTTTCCAATGTTACTTGGGAGCGGGAGCGGGAGCAACCATTTTCAGAAGCTCCCGGTTTGGGAGCGAATCCGGGAGCGATTTTTTAAAAATAT
>APFE031227238.1:18796-30096 GCA_000404065.3 Pinus taeda
AAGTTAGAACTTGACTATATTATCCATCCATGTAATTCTTGCATTCCCCAAGTTAGAACTTCACTATATTATCCATCCATGTAATTCTTGCATTCCCATCCATAGACTACATAATACCCCAATTCCAATACCAATATTGATAATAGGTATAAACATAGGGTTCGAACTCAATTTCTAATATGCGTTTTCAGAGATTTTCGAATAGAAATTTAATGGCTCAAAAAGCTTGTCTTACTTGTATTTAAATTTCTGGAAGTTTCATTTAGTGTTTTAAAATTTCTAGAGGCATCACCCATAGGCCAGTAGTGTAAGAGGATACAAGTAATATGAAAAAGCAAATTTCAGTTTTAGTGTTTGGAATTGATTTGCTGTAGCCTTACCAATATTTTAACGAGATTGCATCACCCATAGGCCAGTAGTGTAAGAGGATACCAGTAATATGAAAGCAAATTTCAGTTTTAGTGTTTGGAATTGATTTGCTGTAGTCTTACCAATATTTTAACGAGGTTTCGCATCACTACTCTCAGATCCAAAATGTGTAATAACCTTCTTCCAATTTCACAATGATATTTCACAATGATTTTATTAATATTTTAGCATGAATTTTATAATTTTATTGTTAGATGTATATAGAAAAAATATTTATGAGATAAATATTTTGAAACCATTTTATTTTTGGAAAAAAACTTATTTCTGCTGACTGTTAAATCTATAAATTTATATATACTCTACCCGCTAATAAATAAGTTCGAATCAACTATATCGTTTAGTAATTAATATATGGTATATATGTTTTAAATTTTCCATTGTTAAAACTGAATGAATAATAGCGCCGCATGTTTCTGAACCCTGAATAATGGAATCATGGTTATGAACACTCAATAGTGGAATTAAAATACTCATTTCTGATGCCTATGAACACTGACTAATGGAATGATTTTTATGAACACTGAATAATGAAATAACCATAAACGCGGAACCATGAGTTTTCGGTCACAGTCCAATCTAGAACCAATGACCGCAACTTGGGATTGTAGCGGATTAATATGAGATGTGGGGTCGAATAAGCTTCTCCGTACAGAAGTGAATCACAACCAACAAACAACGATAATGTAATCATAATTCTGGAAAACAATGGGAGGAGGAGCAAACCCTGTCGGCTAAAAATGGCGCCGCGGGGTGCAGCTTCTTCTGGGTTTTGTTTTCCAGCTTCTTCAGTAAGCAGCAACCGGTCAAAATCTCCTCCCAACGGCGATATCATGATTGGAGATAACAAGGGAATTGGGCTCCTGCAAGGCAACCAAATCGGATCCGGGGACAGCCTTCTCAACTGCATTTTAGCCGGCGCCAGCTTCTGCAATCGGCTAAGAGGCCGCCGCTCGGGCTGAGAGACCAAGGGTTGAACCTCGGCCGCATCGTCGTCATGTCTCTCGGTCAGTTCAACCGACCTTTCCTGCACAAGTTCAACAGCACCACCACCACCACTTTGGCCGGAAGGCATTTCTTCTGACTTTTTAACAATAACACCAGACATTTGCCTGGCAGAAGGCGCCTGTTCGAATCCCCTTGCTTATGAAAAAAAAATAAACCAGATCTGATGGCCTGGTACCGATCAACAAGTCGCAAATGGGATTATATAAACAGATGGGTAACGCATACTATATTTGGTATCACAATAAAATAGAAAGAGCAGGAGGAAAGGAGCCATCCACGTCAAAAAAACAAAAAAACAAAAGAATTCCTTCTGCGACTTGTCGTGTGACGGTGGTCTCCGCCAGGATTTGTGGATGTCATCTCTACAAATCCGACGCCACGGTGGATTGTGTTGACCGCGAATTACACGACGGATCGATCGTGAAGTCATTCTGTGTAGTTTTTTTCCACCTTTTCAAAAATGCATCGTATCCAAAATGAAAATTAAAATGAGGGTAAATTTAATTATTATAAACTTTAATAAAATTGTAAATTTAAATTATTTAAAATATCTGAATACAAAAAAAACCACCTAAAAACTATAAACAATAAACATATGCTGACTGCACATTACATGACTTGTCAAATTTGAAATTAACATATGTTGACTACACACTACGTGACTTGTCAATTTTGAAATTATTCGTTGGGATTTTTTGTTTCCCCAAAAAACGTAACGTACTCATCGATGCTTTTCGTGTGAATAGCATTGTGGCATAATATGGATGTTGAAATATAATGGAATTTGAAAATCTTGTGGCATCCTATGAGATGTTGACAGGTGAGATTGAAGGTGATATTCAAAATATAAAAATTTGCGATAAGAACACAATATACATTAAGTTTTAAAATATTTTAATTTTGCATGTACACACTGTCATAAGGACACTATGTACATTAAGTTTTAAAATCTTTTAATTTTGCATGTACACACTGTCATAAGGACACTATGTACATTAAGTTTTAAAATCTTTTAATTTTGCATGTACACATAACTCTGTTAACATTTTTTTCCTTTTCTTCCAGCTCTATTACATATCAACATAATTTTTTTGGTAAGCTAGCAGCAAGCTTTATATTAACATAAAACCAATTTTATATGATAGTATGATAAATACAGAAATATAATTTTGGTTATCAAAATTATAATTTTGATATTAATGTCAATTACAACTATATATCATCCAAAATATAATCGGTATATGTTTATTTAATTTTATTTTTATTTTATAATTTAATTATTACAATATACCATTTTTTATTTTGTAATTAGAAATTGAATTTTCAATTTTATAGACATATGGTAACTTAATTAATTGAGAAAAATAAAATAAAATAAATGTTTGTTTTTATGAATAATTCTGGAGAATTATTTGTTGCCTTCAACGGTTTGGCCATAGTAAACTTAACTCATAAAATAATTATATAAAAATAAAAATAAAATAACTTATGGTGTTGAGGATCCATGATCATTTTTTATAAAAATAATCTTATAAAAATAAAATGACGCATAGTATTGAGAACCCATGATATTGACCCATGGTATTCATATGGAATATAGTCTATTAAACTAGCCTAGATCTACTTTAACTTTGGATGTATGAATTTTTCTCATTAGATTTCAAGGATTAATACTTATTTATTAAAAATCCAAAATTAGAATGCAAAAATTTTGTAGTTTTTTTTTATGGGGGAGGGGGGAATTTGGTCACGATTTGAATATTTAAAAGAAATAAAGTTGAATATTGAAAATCATCATGTCATGATTATTGGTAATTAGAATAATTGGATTTAAGATTATGTATTTGGTAAGTTTAAGGTGTTTGCTATATACAATTTTATTTAGTAGACTTTAATTATTTTACTCTTACACATTGATGGTGATTAACACTTTGTTTATGGAATTTCAATTTTTGTAAGAAAATTTCATTAGATCTAGAGGAGGATTAATGTTTAGGTATTAACAATTCAAAATCAGAGTGCAACACTTTGTTGGATTTTTTCTTGGTATAATTTGGTCTTCAATATAACTTTGTGATAGCTAACTAAAAAACATGCCCACTTTGCATGGATTGAAAGAAAGAAAATCCAAAATCTATATATTTTGGAAAAGGGCTTGAATTATTAGGTGGATGACAAACATGTTAATTATGTATATAAAACCATCATAATATTAGTTGTTTTTTTGTTCTTTTGTTTTTTTTTTTCTACATATACAAGTCTATATATTTCATATGAGGGATATACATATTTTGTCTACAAAGAATGGGAAGGGTTCTGATTATTCCTTCCAAACACACAAAATAACCCCACATAATATTAATTGTAATATACATTTTTATTATTTTTAATATAAAACTCAAAGTCAAGATTCAAATAATTATAGCTAAAATTTTTGGATTGCTATTTTCTTTTATGATTAAACAATTAAAATATTTCAATTTTGTGAATTAAATAAAAAAATATGCCACATAATATTCGATAAAAGAAGTAATATTAATGTGAGATGATGAATATGTAGGATGTATGTTTTATCTTTTTCAATATTTTATTTTATTTTTAATTAGAAAAAAGAAAGAAAAAATGAATCACATAATGTTAAGGGAAAATATTATGTTTATCTTTTTCAATATTTTATTTTATTTTTAATTAAAAAAAGAAAGAAAAGATGAATCACATATTGTTAGGAGAAAATGTTATATTAATATAAAAAGAAACATATTTATTACTTCATAAAAAAGAAAAGAAAAGAGTAAAATCTAAGAAAGAGTGAGGAGACAAATAAATGAAATTCAACAAAGTGACATGTTTCATCTTCCCAATACTTCTTCTATACATGGGATAAGTGGAAATTTCTAAAATACTATGTGTTATATGTAGAAATTATGGTCTAGAATTGTAACTACTCATGAAATTTTAATCTAAATCATAAGACATGATCCTACTATATTGCTCTGTAGAATTCAATTCACAATTTAGAACATCAATAAAGAACATGCAATGAGAAATAACACACATGCACACTGTATTTTTCCATGGGAAAGCAATTTGCTAAAAAACCCTTTGCATGCTTGAAATAATTTGATGAATAGATATGTATTACAATTGCTAGCTTAGTCCAAGCTCAACCTGCAAGTGAATAACCTATCTCTCTTCTCATTGAGAAGCTCTGACCTAGACTTAGTCAATTTCTACCTCCATTTGACACCCTATATCTTGCACAATTCTTGAGAAAATTAGGCCCCTATTACCTAGGAATTTCCTCCAATTGATTACAAAATTCCCAAGGTTGATCATTTGACTGCATGTAACACCTGTACACTCAAGACTAGTCTACAACTGATGCTACACTGCCTTCGAATCTCCACCATGGCTGGGGAACTTGAATTCTCTAAATGCACTAGCTATTTTGGGTTGATTGATCAATTAATTGGATGATCACTGAGTTAGAATGTTGTCCCACTGCAAAAATAACCTTCGATTAGTTCTATCAATAGTTAGAACTAATTTTGACTGAAAGAAACTTGAAGCAATTGACCTTGATTGCTACAAATTTGCAATCACACATGCTTAACTGAACTCCAAATCCTTTATCTTGAATTTACTAAGTTGACTGAGTGAAAAGAGCCAATTATGTCACACAAGTTAACTACATCTAAGTTGTCTGTTGATGTGGAAATTCAATTTTTCTCAATTTGGCCAACGCTAAATCAAATTGAGACTTTCTTGTTTCATTTCCAACACTCCCTCTCAGCAAGAAAGGGATTATCAACCACCTCTATCCTGCACCTATGGAACTCGAGCTTCCCTCTTGACAAATCCTTTGTCAAAATGGCAACATCTTGTTCCTTTGTAGGAATGTAATGTAGCAACATTATATGTCTTTGTGCACAGTCCCATAAATGGTGATACTGAATATTTATATGCTTGGATCAATTGTGAAATAAAAGACTCTCAGAGAGCTCGATGCAACTCTGATTATCACATTTGGATCCATCATCTAACCAAATAGTCCCACTAGTATCTTTCTCATCCAAATTGCCTCACATGTTGCTTGACTTGCAACCATGTATTTTGCTTCTGTCGAGCTCAGTGCCACAAATCTTTGCTTCCTATTGTACCAGGAAACAACTGCAGACCCAAAATTGAAAATTCCACTGGATGTGGTCCTTCAATTGGATGGACTCCTTGCCTGATCTGCATTTGTGAAGCCACACAACTTCACTCCCTCTATCTATTTATACCATATTCCAAACTCGGTAGTGCCTTTGAGGTACTATAAAACATTCTTTGTTGCCTTCCAAAATAATTTAGTTGGACTAACCATAGATTGGCTTAGCTAGTTGACTGAATAACACATATTTGGTCATGTGTTCACAAAATACATCAGTGAACCCACTACCTACCGATAAATGGTAACATCCACTTCTTCACCTAAAGTGGCATCCTCTTTCCTCTAGTTGGTCACTAGAGGTGTCTCCATGGGTTTACAAATCTCCATGTATAATCTATTTATTCCTTCATTTAAAATTCCCTTGCAAGGTCCTCCTTACAAGATCTAATCAGTTTCTCATCACTAGTTAAAATAAAATCATCAACATATAAGACAATAATAAGAAATTTACCTTCTACCAAAATATGATAGAGGTTCACATCCACTTCACTTTAGATGATGCCTAAACGAGTGAGATAATTGTCTATCCTAGTGTACCAAACACGGGGTGCTTGTTTGAGACCGTACAATGCTCGCTTGAGTCTGCACACATGAGACTCTCGATTGAATGTCTCAAAGCCTTCTAGTTGCTCGATGTACACCTCCTCCTCAATATACCCATTGAGAATTGTTGTTTTTACATCCATCTGGTGATCTTCCACCCCATCTATGCAACCAGAGCAAGAATCTATCTAATGGATGAATACCTTGCTACAGTAGCAAAGGTATCCTCATAGTAAATTCCCCCAACTTGAGAGAATCCTTTGGCCACAAATTGCCCTTATACTTCTCTATTCTTTCATTTGTTACATGCTTAACCTTGAAGATCCATCTCGAACCCACAAATAATTTATCTACCAGCCTTGGGACCACTTCCCAAACATTATTCTTTACAATGGATTCATATTCCTCCACCATTGCATTAATCCAAATAGATTTCTCTACTACTTCCTCGAAAGAGGATGGTTTAGTCTTTACAAGCTCAATAATTAGAGCCATGTAGCCACCTGTACCTCTTAGGTGATCTCCTTTTCCTATGCGAATTTGAGGGAGCTCCCACATTCTCCCTCACATCTTTCACAAGTCTATCAGTTTCCATGGTTCTTTTCTTGCCTTCTCTGGGTAGTTCTGCTTGAGTGGATGTCTCCAGTCTCTGTTCCTCAATTTTTGGTTGCTCCACATCTTTTTTAGGCTCCTCCTTTGGAGCTAAAAGCTCCACTTTTGGTGGGATCTAAATATCCTTCTTGAGAGAGTACCACATCACTTTCTCCTCATCAAAATTTACATCCCTTCATACAACTATCATTCTAAGGGAAGATGAGTAAACACAGTAATTGTGAGGAGTTTTTGTGTAACCCAAAAATACCCCCAACTTTGTTGTCATCTCAAACTTCCTTTATTCTTTGGAGACATGGCAATAAACATAGGCTCAAAAAATCCTGAAGTGCGACACATCTATTTTTCTCCCCTAGAAGGTCTCCTCTAGTGTAATCATATAGAGAATCCGATGAGGACTCTGGTTCTGCAAATAAACTATTGTGTTGCATGCCTCAACCCAAAATGTAGTGGCAGGCCTTAGTCATGTGACATAGCTCTCGTTGCTCCCACAATGCTCTTGTTCTTTCTCTCAGCTATCCCATTCCATTGTGGGTTTTGGAGTGCTATTAGCTCTCTTCGAATGCCTTCCTTCACACAAAAACTCTTGAATTCATTCAAAACATACTCACCTCCATTATCGCTCCTTAGAGCCTTCACCTTCTTGCCGTCTTATTTCTCAACTAGTGCCTTGAATTCTACAAACTTGGAGAATGTATCTTCCTTCTTCCACATGAAGAATATCTAACACTTCCTTGAGAATTCATCAATAAAAAGGAAAAAATATTTGTGTATGGCAATGGAGGTTGCTGAGAAAGGTCCACAAACATCAGAGTGGATCCTTTCCAAGACTACATTTGCTTTGTTATCCCAATCATGGAATCTGGATTTTGCATACTTCCCCAAGGTACATCCTTTACACCCTTCCTACTGCTCAAGTGCTTCTCTAGGGAGGCTAGTGGTTATTTTTTGCATGATATTCAAGGTTCCATGATGCAAATGGCTAAGTCTTATATGCCAAAGTTCACCGAAATCGCAACTTTGTATTTTTTTTGCCTTATTGCTTAAAGTAGCACAATCTTCCACATCAAGCTTATACAGGTTCTTCACACAAACCCTGATATGCTTCACCTATACCATGGCTATGTGTCTCGGGAATTCTTTCCCTTTGCTGAAGATCACATCATAATCATGATCTTCCAAAACTGCAATAAAGATGATATTTTTCTTTAGGCTTGGAATGAACATGACATCCTTGAGTCTGAGAGTGGATCCCAACTCCCTCTAAAAGGTGACTGTACCAATATCGGTCGCATTGTACCTTCTATCATCCCCCAGCCTGATGTGCATCTGGAGATCTTTCTCCTCTAGGTCACTGAAAAACTCTCTACACCTTGTCATGTGGAACGATACACTTGAGTCCAAGTACCACACGCTCCCCATCACATTTTTGGTCATGCATGCGATAAGGGTGAAGTCAAGCTCAAAATGTGAAGCCAAATATTCACCTAGTGCTCCTTCTGAGGTATTATTACTCGACATTTTGTGTGGACACTTTGTGGCATAGTTCCTGAATTCATGGCAATTAAATCATTTAATTTTCAACAAATATTTCTTCTTGCCCCCTTGGCTGGATTCTAGTTTGGTTTGATATTTCTTCCCTTTTCCTTTCTTTTCCTTTCCAACCAGTGCAAAGATTTCCTCATCCTCACCCTTTGATGAAGTCTCATCTATGGTATTATGCCTTATCTCCTCTTGTATCAAATCATACCGTAAGCATTCCCAATTCGGTAATTTCTCCCTCCCATAGACCGAGTCTTGGTAGTTATCCCAACTTTTGGGAAGGCCTAGAAGAGCTAGGCTTACCTAATCATCTTTTGCAATGTTAACACCGACTCCACCAAGTTCATCATGAACATGCATAAATCTGCTCAGATACCACGGAATAGTGTCATTCTTTTGCATCTCGATATTTCATATTTTATCCTTGAGTTCCAACTTCCTGTGGTCACTACTATTCTTGAAAAATTATGTTAGTTCTTTCCACATTATGAAAGGATTTTCTTTCCCATGGATATTTGAGACAATGTGGTCTAGCACTCCCTCCAAGATTATTCTCCTCGCCTTGGCTATGTCTTTCTTCCATTAGGCTAGGTTTTGTGCATCAAATGTTTATGATTTTGCAATATTTGTCTTGACATATTCTAGTAATCCACTGTTATCTAGCACTGCCCCCATGTGATTCTTCCATGTAATGAAATTAGAGTTTCCTTCCAAGGCATACTCTAGTCTCACCTCGTTGAATTTCATCTGACCAACTTTGAAGAGATCCTGCTACACTGAACTGCAAATTCGATCCTTCTGAGAAACAACTTCAAAATTCCTTTTGTAATGCGAATTTAGCTCTAATATCATGTAGAAATTACGGTGTAGAATTGCAATTTCTCATGAAATTTTAATCTAAATCACAAGACACAATCCTACTCTACTGATCTATTGAATTCAATTAACAATTTAGAACATCAATCACAATCATGTAATGAGAAATAACACACATGCACACAATTATTTTCCAGGAGAAAGAAATCTGCTAAAAACCCCTTTTCCTGCTTGCATTAATCGAATGAATAGAGATGTATTACAATTTCTAGATCAATATGAGCTCAACCTGCAAGTGAATAACCTATCTCTCTACTCACTAAGAAGCTCTGACCCAAACTTACTCAATTTCTGCCTCTACTTGAGCCCCTATTTCCTTGCACATTTCCTAAGGAAATTAGGCCCCTATCATTTAGTAATTTACTCCAATTGATTGCACAATTCCCAAGGTTAATAATCTGACTACATGAAACACGTGTACACTCAAGACTAGACTACAATTGATGTTACACTGCCTTGGAATCTCCACCACAGCTGGGGAACTCGAATTCTCTGCATGCACTATTTATTTTTGGCTGACGAATCAGTTAACTGGATGATCAGTGAGTTTGATTGTTATCCCATTGCACTACTGACCTTCCACTCGTTCTATCAACAGTTAGAACTAGTTTAACTGAAAACAACTTGAAATAACTAATCTTGATTGCTTCAAATTGGCAATAACACATGCTTAACTGAACTCCAACTCCTCTAACTTGAATTTACTAAGCTAACTGAGTGACAACAGTCATGTCATGGAAGTTAACTACATCCAAGTCATTTGTTGATGTGGAAATTCATATTTTCTCAATTTGACCAAGGCTAAATCAAATTAAGACTTTCTTGTTGCCTTTTCAACATTATATTCTATATTGCAACTTCCATGCAAGTGAAAAGTGACACCTTAACTAATTTCATATTGATTTTATATTTTGGTATAATTCATGCTTATGCACAAGTCTCTCCACTTACATATATTATTTTTGTGATATTTGGGAGGGTTTTAAGTTGGTTGTTTTTTTCTTCGCATTACATTTGGTTACTACACCTCTACTCTATCCAAAGTTTACATTGATTATGGATGAGCAGACTTTATGTTGGTTATTGATGGGAAAATAGAGAATGTATGGTGGTTTGAGGAATGAGATATAAATGCATTAATCAATAACCCTTTGTTCATATATAATCCATAAAAATTAATTCTCGAAAGGGAGGAGGCTATCCCCAATAAATTGAAGAGAGAGACAATGGTATGACAACAAGCTCAATGTAGTTGGGGACATGTTGGATGTGGTGATTAGGGGGTGCTTGAGCTCAACTGCATGTGTAAATCTCATCCCAAGAGTGTTGGGACCATACCCCACCTAATATTGAACAAGAATGATAGCATTTGGGGGACATTGTTGTGAGTGAGCGGAAATATTTCCAAGATAATGAAATTATGGAGAACATATGTCAATGGGTGCTTGATCCTGGGAACACCTATGGTAGAGAAAACTAGTACCTATCAATCATAGATCTATAGTAGTGAATTAAAACCATGCTCGCTTGGTGCTTATAGACAAGCATCACACATAAAAATGAAATCTTGATGGTGCTTGATAAGATGGGAAATTTCAAGCAGAGATGTGGGATTCAATGACTAGGTTGGAAGAATGCCTTATTCATCTAGAAGGTCCTAATGACAACAATTTAGTGGAGAAAATTCCAATTGAGGTGGCTACTTCCTCCTTGTTATTTCTCTATTTTTTCCTCATGCAAGAATTTTCATGGCTTGCATTTGGTAATAGTTTTAGTCTGTATAGTTATGACAGTTTAGACTTTGTTTTTTGGGATATTAGATACTTAATAGATAGTAAACAAGGTAAACTTTGAAACGGGAACTTTGGCCCAAAAACCCTGTAAAAACATCAAAAACAGTGCTAAAAACGAAAAGTGTTGACGCTGGAATAACACCTTTTTTTTCTAGGGTAAATTTTCAACATGTTTTAAAAATGGTGGTGAAAACCAATTTTTTGTGCAAAATTGTCAAAAAACACCCTCAAAATGAAAAGTGTTTGTGTTCGAATAACACTTTTGTTTTTCAATGGTAAATTTTGTG
>APFE031227238.1:35749-57214 GCA_000404065.3 Pinus taeda
ATTTTTCAGTTACAATACCATGGGTCAATTCCATGGGTGAATGAATACCATGGGTGGATTTTACAATACCACGGGCGGATGCCATTTAAAATACCATGGGTAAATTCCATGGGTTGATGAATAATATGGGTGGATGAGTACTATGGGCTGATACCATTTTCCATTCGGATCATTCCTCCTTCCTTAAGAAGCAATGGTCCCCATTGCGTAAAGTTCCCTCCTGCGAAGCCTTTGTGGAATATGAAGAGCCACTGAAGATAAGGGTTTTATGTGGTTAACCCAAAACCCTGATAAACGAAGATTCGAGGATAGAGATACCCTATAATGCTTGTGACCAACTGTGATTCTGACAGTGTGCGGCCTAGCAAATGGACTTCGATGACAAGGATTGTATGCGGTTGACCCATAACCATGATGTTGGTTGCTGATGAAGTAGAGGGTGCCTAAATAGCCTGGGGTGGGAGCGCACGTCTCCAAATAACCCAAGCCGAATGCTGCTATGTTGAAACTGATGAATGTGAAGCAGGTGCCTACTAAAGTGGGGTGGGAGGGCACATCTCCCATGGGAACCCACTCCAAATGTTGCTCCAGAATTAAAATGGACATAACTCGGCCAATATAACTCAGAATATTTATTATAACCTGTTTTTAGAAACAGAAGGATCATTTTGCATCTTCCCATGAGCTGGAAATCCTTATATGGACACTCTGAGATCTCAGATTCACGTTGCAACAGTTCCACCGTCATAAAAATTCTGATAAAATAGTTGATTTTAAATCAGCGATATCGCCCACATCCGGACTCCGATTTGACCCATTTTTTTTTTTTTGAAATTGGGTGATTTTTCGAGAGGAATCCAGATCTGGTATTTGTTTTTGTAAATTTTGTACCAAATGTTTCAGATCTGATCTACAAAGTTGTCGCCCAAAAAAATTCCTGTAAAAAAATTGAGACTGAAATATGCATGAAACCCTCATTCCCATGGAATCGTAACCTGCTCTGACACCATTGCTCCAGATCTTGTGAGGAGGCGTCCAAGATATAAAAAATTAAAATGGATCTTGGAGTAGAGACCTCCAAGATCTGAAAGATTGAAATGGACCTTGGGGTAGATACCCCCAAGATCTGAAAAATTGCATTGCCAGAAGAAAAATAGGAGAATGCCCAATAAACAAAACCACAAAGAAACTTTTTATTAAAACCCACTGATCTGGATTTGAACATGAATGCAACAAAATACAGAGGTAACCATAAAGATAGTTATGCAGCGGAAATAATACTTCACTTCATTAATGTAAAATACTGAAATATGCTTAGAAATAGTAATGGAAATAAACCAGATAGGGCGATGGTAGCTTATATCTGAGAAGAGATGTGGTGGCTACATGCCTCAAAACTGTAAAGGCTACATTGTGGCGGACAATCTGTCCTTTTACAAAAAGTGACTTGTTACTTATAGTATTTTTCTGTTACAATACCACGAGTCAATTCCATGGGTGAATGAATACCATGGGTGGATTTTACAATATCACGGGCGCATGCCATTTACAATACCATGGGTAAATTCCATGGGTCGATGAATAATATGGGTGGATGAGTACCATGGGTTGATGCCATTTTCCATTCGGATCATGACCTCAATGTTCTAACGATGCATCAATTTCATCATTTGGATCTTGGTTCGCGGTTTCAGTTTGGTTATTCTATATTTTAGTTTGATGATGTTGGGTTTGGGTTCTAATGAGGCTCCATACTAAAAAAATTCCCTACAATTTAGTACAATGATTGTTTTCATGGTGTTTTTTCCAATTTTAAACTAATAAAAAGAAATCATCAAAATGCTTACGTGGAATGGGGTTTATTTGTTTCTCGAGGTTGTTCTTGAAGAAACAATTTTGGTAAATGTCTCCCAAAAATGCATCACGCAACCCCAATATGGTAAAAAATAGGGCCACAGGAAAACAAATTAAAATTCTTATCAGGAATGCATGCACATTCCTAAAAATTCATGTGTGTTGGAGCATGTATGCATTCCTAACCCATGTTAAGCTAGAAATTTGACTGACATATTTGTTGGTAGCTTGTGATTTGCTGAGCTTAGATGTCTAGGGAAACACATGCATTCCTATGGGCATGCATTCCCAATGGCTTTATTACCACTTTTGAAGTTATCATTTTTTTATGTATCGAGACAGAGATGAAGACCCTGGGTTTCATTTCATAAATCCATACTATATGGAGTTATCAAGTATTCATGATTGTAAATATGTTCCTTTATATACGGATGGCTGCGACCATGTCGTGGATCCATGTATTGTTATATTATTACACTTTAATCATACTTACAATAGAGATATCAGATATATTGTATTATGTTTGATTTGCAGGTCTCCTAACGATAGTTCTTTAAATCCTTGCATTTTCTTGTAAATCACTTTAGCCGTCACTTCTCATTTTGACTTCATGCTTTAGGGGGCATCTGTTATACAATATTTTTTCACACTCCCAGTCTCATATCCTGAAGTGTCATCAATGTCGTAAGTGTCGCAAAGTGATGAAAGTTGTCACAAACAATGTATTCACCATGAAACATGTTTAGAACATCCCTGAAGAAAATGAAGAAAACTTGCCTTGAAATCATTCTGAAGAGCTTGTCAAAAACCTTGTTTTGCAAGCCCAACTCTACTTTTATCTGGAAAATATGTGCTGGTAACCTTTGACATTACACATGTCTAACACTACTAGTGCAACATTTATTAGGAAAATCCGCACTGGTCCTCTTCAGGGAGTTTTTCCCAAAATGGAGGATAAGCTTCTCTTACTAGAAAGCTTGAGAATGACAACATGGTTTCAGGTAAATGAATATTGGAAGGATACCTCCCACTCCTGGCCCTTGATCCTATTTCCATGGATCTCTCCCTTGAGATGTGGAACTCCTCCCTTCTTTCATGGATCCTCAACTCCCTCTCCTTCCCTATAAATGAATTTCCCAACCTCCACTGATGGTTGGTTGTTGGTTGGTTTTTGGTTGGTGGGTTGCCATCCTATTGCTGAATTATGCCTAAATGTTGCCCATTTACAAAGCAGAAAAGGTGTTTGAAGGATAAGGCTTGGACTTGGAATCTCACTTGAAAGAGGCTTCCAACATCAAGGCTTCATTAGTTGTAATGCTCCCTTTTACATATATTAATAATACAATATGTATTTTCTTTCCATAAATGTGTCAATTATTATCCATTTATTGTGATGCTCCTTGATTTGTTACATAATTTGTATTAGAAAAATGTTATGCTTTGTATAGTTTTGTTGTATCCACTTGATCTTTCTTGTAGGAACTCATCTACACAAGAAAAGAGGAGATCGTGAGCTTGGAAGCCAAAGAGTCAAGGTCGACATCAAGAGTATTAGAATTAGAGAGAGGTAAGAGATCTATCCTCCTTTGTATTTTCTAGTATGAATTATGAAATATTTCATGTAGTTGTATTCTGTAGGACTAGAGGGATCATTTCTATCCGCACGAAGGATTGTCTGCACAACAAAGTTACATGTAAATGGTAGCATAAACCTCTTCACTAGAAATGGCATTCTCCTTCCTCCATTTTGTAGCTAGAGGTGTGTCCATGGGTTTATAATTATCCATGTGAAATCTCTGAAGTACTTCAGAGGCATACTTCCCCTGAGACACAAATAATTCACCATCACCTTGCCATACTTCCATCCCAAGGAAATAATGCATTAAGCCCGTGTCTTTCATCTTAGATTCCCTTGCAATATCCTCTTTGTGAGAGTGAATCAACTTCTCATCACTTTTCAATATTAAATAATCAAAATATAAAACAATAATAAGAAACTTATCATATACCACAATGTGATAGAGGTTCACATCTAATTTACTTTTAGTGAAGTCAAATCCACTGAGATAACTATTGATCCAAGTGTGCCATGCTTGGGGTTCCTATTTGAGACCATACAATGCTCTCTTGAGTCTGTATACATGTGACTACCGATCATATGTCTCAAATCCTTCTAGTTGTTCTATGTAAATTTTCTCCTCAACAACACCATTGAGAAAGGTAGTCTTCACATCCATCTGGTAGATTTTCCACCCCATTTGTGCAGCAAATGCTAAAATGGTTTTGATTGAGAAATATCATGCAACTTGTGCAAAAGTTTCCTCATATTCCACTCCCTCTACCTGAGAGAATCCTTTGGCCACAAATATGGCCTTGTACTTCTTAATTCTCCCATTAGCCGCATGCTTCACTTTGTAGATCCATCTGGAACCAACCATTGATCTCCCTTTAGGTCTCGACACCACCTCCCATACACAGTTCTTCATGATGGATTCATATTCTTCCACCATGGCATCAACCCAAAAAGGTTGAGAAATTGCTTCATCAAATGAAAAGGGCTCTATCATGAGAGACATGTACCCAATGTACCTATCAGGTGACCTCCTTTCCTTGTGTTGTGATGTAGGGGCTCCCACATTCTCCCTAGCATCCTGCAATAATATATCAGCTTCTCTAGTTCTCTTTCTCCCCTCTCCGGAATATTTTAGTTGAGTGGGTTCCTCTACTCTACCTCTTGTAAGTTCCATTCAATGTGGCTACTCCACAACCTCCTAAAGCTCATCCTGAAGCTTCTCATTTGGATATAGAAGCTCCTGCTCCAGTGGCATACTCAACTCTCATTCAAGAGAGTATCTCATATCCTTCTCCTCATTGAACTTGACATATCTCCTCACAAATATCATCCTTAGTGAAGGCAAATACACCCAATAATTATGTGGAGTTTCAGTGTATCCTACAAAAACTACTAACTTTGTTCTAGGCTCAAGTTTCTTGCATGAATCCTTGGAGACATGACAATAAACTAAAGCTCCAAAAATTCTTAAATGAGACACATCTGGCCTTATCCTAGAGAAATATTCCTTTAGTGTGATCATGCCAAGTATTCTATGAGGACTCTAGTTTTGCAACTAGATTGCGGTGTTGCATGCTTCTCCTCATAGATGTAATGGCAGCCCCTAATCATGCAACATGGTTCTTGTTTCTCCCATTATGCTTTTGTTCTTCCATTCAGCCACCCCATTCTACTGTGGATTATGGGGTGCTATCAATTCTCTTCGAATACCTTCTTTGGAAAAGAAATTCTTGAACGCATTCGAAGCAAATTCACCTCCATTGTCACTCCTGAGTGCCTTCACCTTCTTCTCGACCTCCTTCTCATCCAATGCTTTGAATTCAACAAATTTTGAGAAAAACTAATCCTTCTTCTGCATGAAGAAGATAAAACATTTTCTAGAGAAATCATAAATAAAAATAACATAGTACTTATGTTTTGTTGTAGAGGTTGTAGAAAAGGGTCCACAAACATCAGACTAGACTCACTCCAACATTACATCTATTCTACTATCTTTGTCTTGGAAAGTGGATTTTACATATTTACCCAATGTGCAACCCTTGTAGACATCATGTTGGTCAAGGGAGCCTTTAGGGAGACAGGTGGTAATTTGTTGCATGAGTTTTAAGGCACCATGGTGTAGGTGACCTAATATATTGTGCCAGAGTTCTCCAACTTCTTGACACTGCGCCTTTCCTACCTTGTTTTTCAATGCAGTGAAATCTCCCACCTCAATTTTGTATAGGTTTATTCACTCAAATTCTAATCTGCTTCACTTTCCCACTAGCTATGTGTCTCAGAAATGCTTCCCCTTTACTGAAAATAACATCATAGCCTCTATCCTCCAATAATGCTACAAAGATCAGGTTCTTCTTCAGCCCAGGTACAAAAATAACACCTTTGAGGTTAAGAGGAGATGATTTCTCCCTCTCAAAGGTGACACTACCAATTCCTATAGCATTCTACCTCCCATCATCCCCCAATGTGATATGCATCTGGAGATCCTTCTCCTCCAGGCTACTAAAAAACTCCTTGCACCCTATCATATGGAACAAGGCACCATAATCAAGGTACCACACACTCCCCATAACCATGTTGGCCATGCATGCTATTAAGGTGAAGTATAATTCAAATTTTGAAGCCAGTGATTCACCTCCTAGTACTCTTGAAGGCTTATTGTTAGAATTCTTGTGTGGAAATTTTGATGCATATTCCTTATATTCGTGGTAGTGGAAGCATTTTATCTTTCTCAAGTATTTCTTGTTTCAATTATTTTGGTTGGATTCGAGTTTTCTTTGGGTATTCTTTCCTTTTCCCTTATTCCCCTTTCCAACCAATGAAAAATTATCTTCATCCTCTACTTTGGATGTTGTTTCGCCTTTGATATTTCTCCTAGACTCTTCTTGAACCAAATCAGACCACAACCTTTCCCAATTTGAAAAATTTTCCCTTCCATTCATAGATTCCTAGTAGTTGTGCCAGTATTTTGGAAGGCCTAGATGAGTTAGGCTCACCATTTCATGTTCTGCAACATTCACCCCAGCCCCTACAAGCTCATCACAAACTTGAGTAAATCTAGATAGATACTATGGGATGGTATCATTCTTCTGCATCCTAATGTTTCGAAGTTTGTCTTTTAGGGTCAATTTTCTATGGTCACTATTATTTTTTAATAGCTCATTCAGTGTCTTTCACATATAAAATGGTGTTTGTTTTCCATGGAGATTCATGACCACATGGTCTCTCACACCTTCTAGAAAAATTCTCCTAGCCTTTGCAACATCCTTCTTCCATTGGGATAATTGTTTTGCATCAAACTGTTGGGGTTTTGCAATGTCAATTTTAACATATTCTAGCACACCATTATCATCAAGCACTACTTCCATTTCATCCTTCTAGGCTATGAAATTCTAGCTACCCTCCAAGGCATACTCCAATCTCAGTATGTTGAAAGACATTCTCCTGATCCTGAAGAAAAATTGTTGCACTAAAGCTGCAAATTCAAAATTCTTGAGAGACAAGTTAAAAATATTAGTTCTAATGTGATTTCAAGGCTCTAATACCATGTAGAAATTTGATATAAATTGCAACTACTCAATATTTCAAACAGAAAAAACAAGATACATGATTCTACTCTACTGATCTATGTAATGGAAATCACAATTTAGAACAACATGCATAAACATGCAACAGACAAAACCACAAGTACACAATGATTTATATGGGAACACAACTGGGAAAAACCCCTCAAGCCTCTTTGCATTAATCATTTGAATAGAGAATCTATTACAAATGTTTTCTCTAGCTCTGAGCACCACTTGCGAAAGAATACTTGTTCTCTTTGTTGAATGAGAAAAAATATGGCCAACACTTAGATAATTATCTACTCATCTAGCCTCATGTTTCCTAGTGTAATCCTTGAGGAAATTAGCTCCTAAAATATAGGAATTTCCTCCTATTATGTTGAACAATTCCCAAAGATTGATCTCCTCGCTGCATACAACAACTATACACTCAAACTAGTATACGATTCATGTTACACTCTGCTTGTCTCTTCCACTTCAACTGAGAAATTCAAATTCCATGCATGAATTACAGATTTTGGGTTGATAATCTAATTGGCATATCTATGAGTTAGACTATTGTCCCACTGTATAACTGACCTTCAACTAACTCTATCAATAGTTATAGGTCAGTTAACTGAATGCAACTAAAAATAACTAAACTAGATTGTTAAAATTTAGCAATAAACACATGCATAATTAAATTCCAAGCCCCTAACTCAGATTTACTGAGATAATTGAGTGACAAGAGACATGTCGCACTAGTTAACTACCTCCAAGTTGTCCTGCTGATGTGGAAATTCGATTTACTCAATTTGACTAAGGCTAAAGTCAAATTGAGCTTTTCTTGCTACATTTTTTAACAAGCACCTGCCTAGGTATATAAGAGGGTCTCATCTATAAAAATCAAACATCTATGTACTTTAAACAATTCTTATATAATATATATTATTTGTCCTACAATGGATCTTTACATATGCCAGATATTCTGAGTATTTTTTTGTGTATATAAGCTTTGTTCATTACATTGGTACCAGAGTTGTTTGATCCTTTGGTCACTCAATCGCTATACAAAGCTATTTTAATCCAACCTTTGGCCATATAATAAAAAAAATTGAAAAAGAAAGAAAAAAAGAAAAGAAAAATAAAAAGATTATAAAAAACATTATAGAAAAAATATTATATATATATATATATATATAGATATATATATAATATATATATTATATATATATATAAACTTAAAAATAAAAAAAAATAAAAAATCTTTATATATACCTAAAAAAATTAAAAATAAATATAAAAAAAATATTAAATATCTTTGATTTCTAGCTTGCCACCATCCGTTTTAGTTGTTTGAAGCACGCAAATAGTGATCGAACACCGGAAACTACCCTTTCAATTTTTTGACACCCACAACAACAACCGGATACATGAGAGTCCCTGACGTCTGTATTGGCCAGCTTCCAAAACAATGTAGCCACAACCGCCATTTTGGCCTCTGAACGCGACTACAATGACATTTCGTTCTACAGCTTCCACTATGGCCTTGGTGTCACCGATACCTTCAATATCGCACAACTCCCACTGATGTAGTAGCTAACACACAATCGTAATATGGAAACAGAGCCAACGGTTACCAAAGCTGCCATTATCGTTATCATACACAGTCGCACTGTTTAATTTCCACTACACCTTTTCCCTCACCACTCTCCTCGACATTGTTTGATGCTAGTGCTCATTTCCAGAGAGACAATCATATGAGTATGTGCATTAACCATTACAATCGCAAGAGACAGGGACAACATGATTTCTTACCCTAGGGTTGTGATTGTTAAAATAACCATTATTGGTAAAGATTAATTTGATATATGGTTAATTAAGAATTTTAAGGTTAAAGATTGAAAGATTAGAAGGGTATAATATACAAGGTAAAATAGTGAGCCAAAAATTATTTATTAAGGTTATAAGTTATTTAGAAAGGAATATATTATTATATTCCAATCTTACATTAAAAATTATATAATTTATAATTTAAAAATCATATGAAGTTGAAAAAAAAATTAAAAAGTATTTGATATTTATCAAAAATAAAATATAAAGGATTCAATACTAAAGCTGAAGGATTAATAAGTTTAAGGGTTATTAAAAAAGGAGGGTTACATTTAATCCTAAGTTCATTTTGAATTAATTTGAAAGTGAATGAAGGAACCGTGGATTCAATACATAATTCTATATTTTGGACCAGATGTTTGTTTTGTCAAACAAAATATGAGTATTCATCAATTTTTAAAAATCGCACAATATTTTGTCCAATATGTGGGAAATTATTTACTTTGGAAGAAATCAAGGTAATTCACATACATAAATTAAAATATTAAAAGAAGAGCTCGTAGAACTTCAGCAAAAAAAAAGTCATTGGAAAAGAAATATAAGGATCTCGAAGATTAATTTTACAAAGATTCAACAAAAAGTAGCAAATCAACTTGGTGTCTAAGAGATCATAGTAAAAAATTACTTCATAAGGTCAAGCAGTCCAAAACTACAAAGAAAAAATAGAAGAAGAAAAATAATGTTTCGAAAAGAAATTCAATGAGCATCTATTAGAGAAAGAAGAATAAAATTTGCACTTAAAAGACCTGAATTAGAGGTTATTAGAATAAATCAAGGGTTTAAAACATGAGAAGCTTGAATTCGAAAATAAAGTTGACTTAGAAATAGAGGAAATCTTACATCTCAAAAACCATAATCAAATTGTACTCACTCAAATTAAGGAACTTAAGGATGATAAGAAATCATTGAAAAAAATTAGAAGAACTTTCATGAAAGAAGTATCGAAGTCTTCAGTCCAAGTCAAATAAAAGGAAACAAACAGAGATCCCATCAATCTCACAATTAAGACAAATCTAAATCCCACTGAAGTGAGGACGTACTCAGAGGTTACAATTGAAATGATGGAAATTCCAAGTGATGATTCAGTAGCTAAATCAACAACATCAGCACCCAAAGAAAATATTGAAACTACCACGCTCATGATAAGAGAAACTCAAACTAGAAGAAATCCTTATTGACATCTGAATCACAAAAAAAAACATATCAATCAGTCTTCATATTTGTATCACTCAGACTATAAACAACAATCTTATGTTCCAAGGAATATTGAATTTTATGCAATCCAGTCTAGTGAGAAAAATTCATCAAAAGTTTTCAGTAACCACAAGGTTCCAAAGAAGATTAATTTAGAATGATCAGATACTTTCTAAGTTCAATAATTTTATTTATCACTTAAAGGATCTTATAATCTTCTATCAACAAAGATGACAACTCAACAAATCTTGGAAGATGAAAGACAATGAAATAGATGACATGCCTTGTCAGCAATAAGCTTTGAGGATATAGATTTTTGAAGAGGAAGGGAGGAAGGTAATGTTATGAATATAATTTATATAAAAATAATATAAATATAGTAATGATTAATTAGTGAAAATTAATTAGTAATTAGTACTGAACAAGCATGTCTAATGGGACATGACCTTCCATGAAGATACACATGCCTAGGTATATAAGCGGGCCTCATTTGTAATAATCAGACATCTATGTACATTCAACAAATTCTTATATAATATATATTATTTTTCTTACAATGGATATTTTACATATTCTGAGTATTTTTTTTTGTGTATACGAACATTGTTTGTCATATATATATATATATATATATATATATATATATATATATATATATATATATATATATATATATATATATATATATATATAGATATGACTACACAAATTAAATTAATTAAGTCATTACTTATTCATATAAAATTCAATACATATAAAAAATACAATGTTGTTAACAATAATAAATTTCAAAGTTATAATTAAGTTAAATATTTACAACCCCAATGGGGGTGGATGAACTGGTGGTATGCTACCTGGCTCTTGGAAGACTAAATGATTAATATGATACATTCCTCGAGTTGTAACGACAACCAAGCCAAGTGGCACAGGCTGGCTAGAAGCATCGAGATTGGTTAGTCTTATATTCAAGTTGGATAGCATTCTAAGTGTTATTTGGTGTCTTGGTATGGGTGGGAGGGTAAGTGGAATTATGTTCACAGGCTTGTTACCTATGCATGACCCTTGGTCTGGGTGGCTTGTGTCTCCTTTAGCCTGGATGTGGAAGGTATGTGTACAATGATTTTACTATTAGGGTGACTTGTCGAACAATGTGGGATCTAGGAGAAAAGAGGGGAGGATGCGTGTAGACCAAGACCACAATGAAGAGCATAACACTTGAAATGATGGCCCGAGTGACTTTGTTTGACCCTAGTCATAATTCTGATGCAAGTGTTGGAATTTGGGTAAGTGGAAATTTTTCCCTCGGTTGTAATTTCATTCAGTTTTTTTCTTTGGGTAATGCTTGGAGGTCTTGCTCCTATGTCTTTACTGGGAAGGCATTTCTCTAGGTTGTAATATGTTTCTGGGCCTTTGGGAAGGTGGTTTTGTGCGGCCCCATTTCATAAGGGACCTTGTTAAGGACTCTTTGTTGTAGGCTGGTGGTAATTTGGGTTATAGTCAGAGTATTGTTGGATCCTACATCCGCTATGGGGATAGATAACTAGTTTTCTTTCTTGTGAAGGTGTTTCTTTGAGTCCTAGTGTCATCGAGGGGTTTTGTGGTGGCCATATTGGGAGGCCAGCTTGGTTTTTTGAAATTCCTTTGGGGGATAGAACTTACTGGAGCCTTAAGCAGTGGAGCAGTAATAACCATATCCATTATCTGTGGTGGGAGGTTGTGAACCCTTTGAAGTGTTGGAACTGTGGTGGGTGGGTGAGTGTTAATGGTTTGAGAGACTCTGCATTTCTGACCCTTTGGTGTTATGACTTCGCAACAAGCATGAACCGCTAGAGGGGACATGCTCAATGGGGTGTCGCCCATAGGGGTTTTCCTGGTGAGCGAGCCAACCAGGGAGTGAGGAATGAGGATGTAGAGAGGAGTGCTAACAAGGAGGGATAGGTTGTCATCATCAGGGCCTAGTCACCAAGGTGGGTGGTGCAACCGCCATCGCTTTATTCAATTTATTACCAAATGAGGGATAATATGGCTCGTCTAGATATTATGTCAGAACAACGATATGAAGATCGTAACGAAACCATTGCATATATTAATGGTGTTCAATTCAGCCAAGGGAAGATTTTAGATTGTCTTGCCTCTAGATGTCAAATCCAGTGCCAAACCAGTGAACAAATTGATGAAATTGAAGCATGATTGGATCACATTGACTTCCATGTACACGAAGGTCATGGCCACCCGACTGGCCAAGGTGTTGTTAACGCACCAAATCCTCTGTAAATGCCCTCTACTGGCTATTTTTTTCATTTTTCTCATGTTTTGGGTTGTATGGATTTTTGGTCTATGGAGTTCATGTAAATCATGTCAATATCTTCTATGTTTTTGTACTACTCTCTTGGCTAACAAATCCAATTGAAGTGAAGTCGGGAGAGCGAAGGCAATTTAGACTACAAGTTGTATCTTTTTGATGAATTAACGCAAGTTTTTTGAAAAAAATAGGTATTTACAAAATTGGTATATGAGATATTTTATTGGATACGGGCTCATTTTTTGCATAATGATTTGAGTATTAAATTTCATATAGATCTACGTACTCTATCCATTTTGAATTAGAAATTTGACTATTAAATTTTAGAAACGCATACATACTCTACCCCCTTTCCTTTTAAAAATCATCCTAAATCCATCTTAAATCTAGATCTACCAAATGACTACAAGGATCAAGTCGGGAGTTAAGATATATCTAAGCTAGTACTCTTGAATTCCTTAATGGATTTCATCAAGTATTTAAATAGGCTTCATCATAACAAATACCATGGGCTTGTAAACCATTATTGATAAACAAACACATCAAATAATTAACTTAAATTAATTTTTAAATTTTAATGTTGACCTAATCACATAAGCTATATTATATATATATATATATATATTAATATAATTATTAAATATATAATATATATATATATAAAATGCTTTAATCCATATGAGAAATATATGTTTCAATAATGACAAAAGTTAGTCACTTGCTAGAATTAACCTGGGCGGGGAAGGTCCCCGTTCATCTCTCAACACCTGAATATCTGAATTGACAAATATTATATATATACTAAAAGATAAATATCTTTAAATTACAACTCAATAATATTATATTAAAAAATAAATAAAATAATATTTAGAAAAAACCACAAATCAAATTTAAAAATAATTAGGTATTAATTAATCTACTTTAAAGATTTTTTAAATTTAATAAATAAATAAATTTGAAATTTCTCTTTAGTTCCTTTTATATTTAAATTTTTAATATTCACATTTTAATGAATTTGATTCATTTCAATATTTAATAAATTCAAATTTAAAATAATTTATTATTATTATTATGAAAAACAAACTCTACACATTATCTTTTACATTAAAAAAAAGCCCACTCTCAAATACTTTCATCGTGATGAGATCCTCCAAATCACTTGATTTTGGTGAAAATTACTAATGGTCAATAAGTATTTCGGCAATGGGGATTCCGAGACCAAATTCAACATGATGCATTATCTGAGAAAGGGGAGAAACAATGATAGTGGCACCATTATGAGAATCGTAACCCTTTAGCATATCCTTTACCTACAACATCGAGGGAGCTAATTAAAAGAATCAAACAATATATATCTAATTAACTAATTGTAATTTGGTGCTTAAGATAATTATCACCAATGTCAAAGGCTTGTGGCATAAATTAAAGCTGAAAATTTGGCCACGAATAAGTTAAATCAACTACACAGGTGTGTTCAATTATATTGCGTAAGCAGCCAAAACATCAATAAATCTTGAATCTGGAAAGTTTGGTTACACATTCCAATCTTAAAGCAAGAGAAACTTGTGACTATATATCTGGTGTAAACATTATAAACCCCATAGCAAAATCAATGTTGCATCCATGATGAAATATCCAAAATATACATAGTTTTTACGATATATCAGATCCAATATAATAACATAAAGATAAAAAATATCAAAAAGAAAAGAAGACCAAATCAGTTCCATGGGAGCAGTAAGGTGTCTGTTGCAATTAGTGCATTGTTCTCCAGGAGGTGGTAGTGTATCGTACTAGTAACTACAATGAGTCCCTTCTTTGACATAACATCAACAACAATATTTCTTTCTCTAAGAATGTGCTGGAAAGAAATGTTATGGAAGGATTGTTTTAGATGCTTAATATGGTTTAGCCAACCCACAAAGTGTGGAGGGGATAGGATAAAGTGCCAATCATACCATCAATGAGAGATTTAGAATCCTGAAAAATGTGAATAATAGTTAGATCTATGTGTTTTGCAAACCACATAAGTCCCCACAAAGCTAAAATTCTAGCTCTCATGTTTGTACCATTTCCACCGAACCATAAGATCTTGTAATGCTTCTCATGGCTTAGTCTCATCCATGCTCCACAACCACGCACCTACTTGTGTTGTGACGCAAAGTAGCCAGTTGGGAAAGAGATGTTGTGTGGGATATGCCTGCAACTCATGTATTTCACCTTAGGATGTTTCTCCCCCTAAGAATCCATCCATGCCATAATGTTGGAGGAAATTTTGTGTGTGTTAAGTGGCTTACCATAAAAAATGATAACATTTCTAACTTTCCATAATTCCCAGAACATAAAATAAAAAATTGCTTGTTGTTGTGAACTTCTCCTACTCCACCAACACAAGCAGTTTTCAATCGAGAGGTGAGTATGTAGAGGGAAAATAAAGTATTTAGATATCCAAAACCATACATGGGAAATTATCGGGCATTCCAGTAGAAGATGTAGATTCGTCTAAGAAGAAATCTTACATAGGGCACACCATCCTGGTTCGTGTATGCCTCTCTTTTTTAGATTTTCCCATGTCAATGTTTTGTATTTCTAGACCAGCCAAGTATCTATGATAATCTTGTATGGGACTTGTAATTTCTAGAATTTCTAGAACCAACTCTTGTTTTGCAGAGCTAATTGATTGCATAGCATGTATTGATAAGTATCTGCTACTGCGATAGAACCCTTGTGGAACATTCCTTCCCACATTATATGATTGCCTTCCTCTGCCTTGCATAAACCTGCTCTGCTAATTGTTGTGATACAGTGCTCTCACCCCTCTGCTAGTTGATCCGTCAGGCCTATGTCAATTGCATTCATCCAAACATCGAACCTTCCTCTCTAGGATTTTATGGTCTACGCCAGGTAGAAGATTCCCCTGATATGTAATTTGTTAATGATATCCACTGAGAGACCATTTTCTAGTCCAACACCCATAATGTTGTCTCGTCCAATGATAATTCTACTACCAATGCCAAAAGACCAGCAAATATGTTTGAGGAAAAATATTTTATTTTGTTGAAACTTAACTAAATGCATGATCCTGAGTTTTTTCTAGTGAGGCCATCCCAAATCCATTCGTCTGCCTATCTATTACCAAGGTATTTATCCCGAATGATATCTCATCAAGTACTCTCACATAAGAAATCACGCCATAATGACTTGATCAGAAGTGTCCATCCAAATATTTTCACATCTAGTATCCCCCATGCCCCAAATTGTTTTGGAATTGTGATCAGCTCCCATTTAATCAGATGAAATTTATGATGGTCCTCGGTTCCAACCCAGATGAAATTGGCCATAATGCTGTGAATTTTGGAAATGATAGCTATGGGAAGATAGTATAACTGAGCCCTGTAAACTGATATATGTTGTAGTACAGACTTTATTAGGCTAACCCCCCCCCACATAAAGAGGCACCTATGTGCCTAGCCAAGAAGTTTCATGTGGCATTCGTCAACAATCCATAACCAGTCATCATTCCTATAGTTGTTTGGTTTGATCTTGAAACCCAAACAAGTAATTCCCTCACTCATAGGCTATGTAGCCACACCAAATACAAGATAAATGTATTCAATTTCTGATCGATCCCCTCCTGCATATAAAAAAAGGGATTTTCCTTCATTTATCTTTAGATCTGATGCTGCTCCAAATGTACAAAAAATATGGTGAAGTGCAATCCATTGTGTTTTGGATAACATCCCAAATGTAAGTATATCATCTACAAGAAAACTATGTGAAACTTCAGCTCCCCTACCCAATTTTAAGCCACGGAATAAGTTCATGGATCTAGCCTCTTTGATCTTGTGACTGAGTCCATCCATAACAAGAATAAATAGGAGGGGCGAAAGGGAGAAACCCTGGTGTAAACCTCTCCCATCTCCAAAAATGTTTGAGGGATAACCATCAATAATAATAATAAAAATTAACTGAGGTCACACAAGCCATGATCCATTCTATGTTATACATTTCCAGTTTGATCCTAGACATAATGATTCAGAGAAAGGCTCAATATATGCAATCATAATATTTATTTAGGTCCACCTTCATAAAAATCGCCTCCATTTTCCTCATGTGGATGGAGTGGAGGCATTCCTATGTCGTAGCAACTGCATCATGGACCAATCAATTCTGTAGAAACCCATATTTGTCTTCAGAGATGTGAATAGAAAGGGTCGAATTTAGGTGCTTTGCAATAATATTCGAAATCAATTTGTAGGTGATATTGCACAGTGAGATGGGTCTGAAATCCATAAATGTGTCTGGCTCATATTTCTTTGGTATGAGAGCAATGAAAGTGGAATTAATGGCTCTAGGTATATTTCCATTTTTCTAAAAAGCTTCAGCCATATTTAGTAGTTCCATCCACACAAGATCAAAGAAATGAATAAAAAATTCAACGGTCCAACCATCCGACCGAGGGCTCTTATATTTTGCAAATGATTTGAGGACCTTATGTTGTTCATCCAAATCAATAGGCATGTAAATATGTTGATTTTTTTCCAAATCAAACATGGTAGGATAGAAAATTGAACCCCATATTTATTCCTCAATATGGGTTCCATTTCGTGCACTATAGAAAGATTCAAAACATTAGGAAGCCTCCCTTTGTATCTCAGTGGTAGTGTGCACCATATTATCATAATCTCCTAGAATGTGCCAGATAGTGTTTATATTTTTTCTATGACTTGTATACCTGTGGAAAATTTTTGTGTTTCAGTCTCCCTCTTTTAGTCACAGAGCTCGGCTTTTCAAACTCTAAGTGACTTCCTATATATGCAGAATATTCCTTTTTATTTTCCTCCAACTCCTTCAATTTTTCAATAAGTGATGGGGAAGGGTTCCCCCTGTCCATAATCTTACCAAGGCGTTCAATCTCTCCCACAATATTCTATAAAACCCTGCACATAGTTTTTTCCTTTCTCTGCTCCCAAATGTGAACCTTACTTTTTAAGGCATGTAGATTATTATGGATGATATGCATAGGTGATTAACCTAGCATCAATTGGATCGAATTCCAAGTGGAATTGACCAAGGCATTGAAATTCTCGTCCTTCGGCCATATTTGATTAAATTTAAAAGGAATTATTGGTTGCACCAACTCAGATATCCATTATAAAATGATGGGAAGATGATAAGATATGTATGTTTGTTGAACACTAGAGTGGAGAAAACCCAATCATTCCAATACGTTTTCATGAACTAGAGAACGGTCTAATCTTTTTCCAATATGGTTTTCCCCAGATCTTCCATTATGCCATGTGGGAGACATTGGGGGGGCCTGATGTCCATTAGATTGTTTTCATAAAAAAATTGTTCTAGTCTATCTTGCAGAGGATCCTTCCTACAATCTAAACCCCAACATTCATCCATAGACAAAGTAGCGTTGAAATTGCCAACTACAATTAGTGAACTAATCTTTAATAAGTCACAAGCCTCCAGTTGATCCCAGAAATATGCTCTGTCTCGATATGGGGCATTATATTTAGTATATGAATATGTTTTGCATGACCATGAAAATGTCTGGTTAGGAAAATACTGAAAAAACATTTGAAAGAACACAGAGATGCCCAACAGGGATCCCAAAGTGTCGTCGTCCCACCGGAAAGGCCCTTAGAGTCAACCACCACCATATACGAGTCTAGGAACATACGCTTGAAATATTCATGAACTTTGTATGAAGTCGTCATAGTTTCCTATAAAAGTATGATACAAGGGAGAACCGAGGGAAAGAGTTGACTGAGGGAGAGAAATTTATTGGAATCCCCCAGACCCTATAAGTTTAAGGAAAGACACATCATCATGGGGCATGGTTCCCAGGCACATCAGCTCGAAGGGCCCATGGATCATATGAAGTGCTAATGGGCATATCATTCAGTTTGAAGGATTCCTGAAAGGAGATGGATTTCAACTTTGAGCAGTTGCAAAATGTATGCTACCCATGCCCCAGTTATGGCGGAGAGTGATATTCAATGCATACTTCGAGCTAATGTACGGGGAACCCATACTCATGCCATGATAAATTGAGAGAGCCGCTAAATCTAGAGCTTAATTAACAAGAAGGAATCCAATGTCACTACCAGCCAAATTCCTAGGGGAAGATAATGGTTTGTGCTTGTCAAGATAGGGAAGGGAAGAAGGAAGTCGAGGAGTGTGAGGGGAAGCCTTCAAAGGGACAATTTGTAGGGGTCTATCATTGTTGCTAGGGATCACAGGGGGGTCAACAAAAGTGCCCAGGGTTACAGTATTGCGAGGAGATGTGGAGGAAGGGGGAGGGTCAAGGGATCGAGGGAACAATGAAACAAAAATTAAAAAAAAAAAAAAAGAATGCTCTGCAAGAGGGGGTTTGACATCTCGTGGAGATGGGAAAAGTGCAGGGGAGGAGAGCGAGAGAGCGAGGTAGAGGAACAACGATGATCAAAAATCTTATTAGAAGACAAAGGATCAGATACATTACTTGAGTTTGAGCCATCTTGTGCAATTTGAAGGTTTATGCTGAACCTCCTTTGTTCACTCCTTTTCCCACTGTCACCATCCGCCAGATAGAGTTGTCGAGCACAACGAGACATAAGATGTCTAGTATGATGGCATATAAGACATCAAAAGGGAATTTCCCAATAGTCCAGCCTTTAGCGCATGTGGATATGTTCCCATGCCAAGTCGATGTGTGCCAGAAGACCACCCGATAATCCCAGTTCGACCAATATCCAAGCCACCCTTTTATCTCTAGCTCCCAAGAATCAAGGAAAACAAGTGGAATATGATGAGGAGTGTGACGAGGAGAAGGTTCCTATGTTTTTCAGTTTGAGGTTTAGTTTAACTGGTCAAGGTCTTGTCTTTTTCATTCATTGCATGTTACATTAACAAAGCCAAAAATGTAATAATTTCAGCTATAATGATGGATTTAATATGTTTAATGGATGTTTTGAGGAATGTTGTACAATTTTGAAGTTCAAAGTTAAAATCCCTTATTAACCATGTGGATCATGAATGAATGGTGCTTGACATTAAAATTACTCATCACAATGATACAAAGGCTTATGATTTGGCAATCCAGTGGCTTTTATTATAGAGCGACACAATTATCCAAAATTCAGCAATCCAAATACTATGTGCAGTGATTACTTAATTTGATATCCAACATTTATGTGGTTAATTTGAAAACAAAAATGACCAAGGAGTGGAGAAGTGAACACTTATTCACATATATTTTATTAGAAAGTTTAGATTAAATTTTAAAGCTAAATTACACTTTGAATTTAATTTTGCTTTTGTTTTTTTAAGAATATTTCCAGTTTGTTAAATAGTGTAGTTTTTTTTAATAAAAGAAAAAAAAACTTACTAGCATTCATTAAAAAAATAGTTGCATTTCCATCAATTTTCTCCTGAATTCCCTAGGAACATCATAAAAGAACCATTTTTATTTTTCAACTTAAGAAATCATGCTTGGAGAAGCACATGGGTATGTATAGTTTTGCCGGAGATTGGACCACAAAACCTGTGGGGACCCAACCTCCCCACTTAACCATTGGACTAGTCACATCCACGGGAGTATCATAAAAGAACCAATTACAAATAATGTTTACTTATGTTTGTCATTTTCCTTATGGTCGAAAATCTATCTATGTCCAATTTTTTGCCTAGCTCTAATTTAACTTCGTGTGAACCTGACACATAGAGAAGGACTCTAATCTTCTATGTAATCTATAAGATCTAAAAAATGTAGTCTATATGATCTAAATCATAAGTTTGAGTTGTGAAATATATATCACTTTTAAATATTTTAGTCTAAATCATAAGATTTGGTGAAATTTGAATAATTTAATTGTTATATTTACAAAATTGATATATTAAATTGATCTTTTATTGGATAAGGGTTTATTTTTAGCATAATGATTTGAGTATGAAATTCTATAAAGATCTACATGCTCTCTTTGTTTTGAATTAGAAATTTGACTATTAAAATTTATAAAAGTATACATACTCTACTCTATTTTTAAAATTTAGCCTAGATCCATCTTAAATCTGCATCTACTAAGTGTCGAGAGGGATCAAGTCTAGAGGTAAGATGGATCTAAGTTAGTACATTTCTGGAGGTAAGATGGATCTTAGTTAGTAAATTTGCATTCCATAATAGATTTCATCTAGCTTTTAATCTAGCTTTTAAATAGGCTTCATCATAAAAAATACCATGGACATATACCATGGACTATTTAATACCATAGGCTTGTAAAGCACCATTAGTGAACTCATCAAATAAATGACTCAAACTTTTATTTTAATTTTTAATTATTTTTATTTTAATGTTGACCTAGTCAACATAACATTGCATTACATTATATTATGATGACACGACATTCAGATGTTGAATATGTTTTCAAACAAGACACTTGCATAAAACTTGCCCACAGGCAAAAAAGGACCAAAAATTTAAAACGAGGTCAGCGCATATGCCAAAAGCATGACAGGTATCAAATCCACACCTCTCAGAAGAAGAAGAAAAAGATACCATGGAGAACCATCTAGCTCAAGTGTAAGTGGGCATTCAGGCTCAACATGCTACACAAACAGAATGGGATGTCGCGGCTCAGTCAAGAATTATAAACATAATTAAGAAGGGTGTTGAATTAGGTGAAGTTCTAAACATAGTTACCGATCAAACGAGAAAGTGAACTAGTACTCCTTTTTTTGAGGTAGCAAAAAATCACTTGATTTTGAAAAGTGGTGATGCTAGAATAATTTTTTTTTAAGCATATTTTTGGCACTTTAAATTTTCTTATGTATCAAGTATGAACATTTTTTTCGATGTTAGTGATTTTCATGCTGATTTTGAAAAGTCTTGATGCAGCATCAACCCCATTTTTTTTAAGGGGTTGATTTTTCACACTTCAAATTTTTTTTATGTAGCAAGTATGAACACTTTTTTTAAATGTTAGTGATTTTCATCTTCATTTTGAAAAGGGTTGATGCAGCATCAACCCTTTTTGTTTAGAGGGCTTATTTTTTACACTTTAAATTTTGTAATGTATTAGGTGTGGATATTTTTTTTAAAATATTTGTGATTTTCA
>APFE031227240.1:0-13464 GCA_000404065.3 Pinus taeda
ATTAGTGTCATTTCTCTGATAGTTCTCAATTCCACTTGGATATTTCATTATCTTTTACTCATCCCTAGGCGAATTCAGAGAGGCAAGTGTCACAGGAGAAGTTTCTGAAAGATTCCATGATCATCCACCTTGCAAACTGTCTCTGCCATTTGTCTACTCTCACCCATCGCAACCCATAGAAGGGCTTTTCAGTATGCATCGCAACCCCCTATGCATTAGGTAGGATGCATTACACTTTGACCATGGAGCAGGTGAGATGGTCCAGTTTTGACCAGTTCTGAGCAATTTTTCATGGAGAACTTCTGGGAGATGACGTAATCATTTGACCTTATTCCTTTAGGGTATGAAACAACACTTTTAAGGACTTAGAAGCCCTTATTTTATGGACATATAATATTGGGATTGTAGTGCCCAAATATGTCTATAACAGTTGCCCCCTAAATCATGAGGTCGTAAATCTTTTGATGTCGGGTGAAATGCTTTATCATGAGGATCTGAGGTTTCTCGAACTAGAAGGTGACCTGTAATAAGATACAATACAATATATTATCTTCATAATATTTTCATGATCTAGTTGAGGCGGGAATTCCCATGCTCAGCTTTATAAATTCATTTTCATGTACATAAGATAGACAACTGTCTGTATGGCAAACTGATGATCCTAATAGAGCCATCATCCTTTGGCTTGGATGATTATATGTGAAACTATGATGTACATTTGATGTCTTTATTTTAATGAATATATTGCAGCCCGGATGGATGAAACTAGATCCAGGGTCTTCAAACTCATTCAATCTTCACCTGAAGCACAAGTCAATCCATGTGAAAAGATGTTCTGGAGTCGAACATGGAAAGAAATCGCCTGATTACCAACCAATGATGTAAATTGTTAATAGGTGCGAGAGGAATCACCGATAATGATAATGACCCTCAAGGTACTGCAGTACAATTCACGTGGTGTGAAAATGGGACTTGATGTCAAACACCACACAAAATCTTTCGGTCGAAGGCCATTCATGTAAACCTTTCGCCGGAAGTGAGAAACTTGGCATTGAGGCATGTAAGCTTCAAAGTTCTGAAAGGGTTGTTCCTAAGTCAACTTCTTGGAAAATGAGCTGATGTTGACAAGAAGTGACCCGTCTTAGGAGGGCCTTAATGAATCCCACATCTACGACACGAAATAGAGCAAGTGATTTTGTGGAGGTGGAAATGATCTGATGATACAAGGTTCAGGGTGGCGGTCATGAAAGAATGAAGGGTGAAAGTATTGCAGCGAATGAGACACAAGTTGGGTTGGTGAATTCTCAGAGCGACCTCTCTTGAACATATCGGCGACACTAAAATGGATTGGTAGCATTAACCCCAAAATGGATGGTATGGTGGACCAATGGTGATATGACCAGTGAATGGAATAACCCAACTCGACTCAATCATGGCGATGGAGTGAAAGTGTCATGTTCAAGAGCGACTTTCTACCAATAAAGTTTCTTCAAGTTTTCTTCCCAATTTTTCCCCAGTCATTGCTGACTACTACCTCTTTATTTTTTTCAAGCTTGAGGAGGATAACATATGCTTGTTATATAATTTTCCCTTCGGGCAAACCCGTCGCTATGTTTTAACGAGCCTAGCGACAATGAAACTTGTTCTTGTCTGCATGGACAAGTTTGTCGCTATTGTTTTAATTAGTTTAAAGACAAAGATAACTCAGTCATTTTCAATTTTAGAGAGTCTAAAAAGAGACGGAAAGGAAACTCCAGTGATCCTTTTTCGTAGTGTAATCCCCTAAGTCTGAAAAAGTATAAAATTATACAAAAGGGATTACTTTTCGATAGTTTTAATGAGCTGATCAAGGCAAGTGCTCAATATTTTTGTGCAATGATCCCTCAGGTCCACAAATATTAAAATCTAGAGGAGGGATGGAACTTCCAATCACTTTAACGAGCTGGAAAGGCGAATTGCTCGGCAATCTCTTCATATTTTATGAGTCAAATGAAAATAGTTTACAGAAGACTCATTTTTTTAGGAACGAGTGATCATTTTGGATAATAGCTAGTTCTAGGTAGGATTTGGAACTTTTCAATCACGACAATGTAAAGAAGGTGGCTAATAGGGTCACTTGTCATAGTTGTTCCTCAAAAGGGGTAAACAATGAAATGGAGGCATATTATTGGCTAAAAAAGAGTGGAGGTGATGGTAAGAACACGACCAAGGCTCAAAAGATGATAATAATGTGATCGCAATGGTTATTTACCAGAGGTGGGTTCATTTTTTAATGAGCTTAAACTATGGTGGAACATATGCTCATTGCTAGGTTTATTTTTTAACAAGCTTGAACAGCGTAAAACTGCTCGTGGCTTGGTTCATTTTTTAATGAGCTTGAACCATGCAACAACATATGCTCAGATTTGGTTTCATGTTTACACAAGCTTGAAGCGAAAACTATGCTTGTTATAAGTTTGCATGCCCCCAGCATAGTGACGCAAATCGAGGTGCATGCCCCCCAAGCTTCATTGCTTTCAACGAGGTGGATGGAATGAAGGTTCATTTTCGAGATCTTGGAAAGACTTGACTTGTAACTTTGCTCAACCTTGTTTCATTTTTGAACGAGCTTAACACAAGAAAAGGAATTCTACTCAGATCCTTGGTTTCATTTTTTAATGAGGTTAACATCAGTCAAAAAACTATCCTCTGAACCCACAGTAGTTACAATATTTGATAGAAAATCAAAAACTAAAGGATGATTAAGGTCACTGGAATATTCTTCATGGTAATCTGGAAGATGGGAATGTTGGTGGTAATCTTCCCATGGTGCCTCTCCTATTATCATTGACTGAATGATTCCTTCATCCGTAGAATGTACATGCGACCAAGGGTATGAAGAGGTGACATATTCCTTAGACCTATCTATCCAAACACTCGATAAGCGTTGATTTGGCTTTGTCCCCCAGGCCAAGAAAATTGATTGCTACAATATTTCTATTGGGCTTGGGGGCAATACCTGGTGATGATCCATGCTGACAAAATGTTCAGCAATATTCTGAATCTTTTATATATAAAAGATATATTGCAGGTTTCCATCGTGGCCACTTCCTCCAGATTACTCAGAGGCGGTAGGGAAAAAGTACCCATTAAAGTGGGGCCTTTTAGGAGGCCTACTCTGATATTTTGAAGTGATCGAGAGTTTCCATGGATCACTAGAATTATTCCCGTAACTCGTGAACTATTGGGGAGGAAGGTTTGTTGATCAAAGATTGTAATTCCCCCTTGAAAAGGAAATGAAATCTTTCTAAAGTATGTTGACATAACAATGGCCATACCATAAATCCAGGGCCTCCCTAGTAGAATGTTGTAATCGAGGTTTCCATCGATAACTTCAACATCAATTTCTACCATTTTTCCCCCCAGTTCAACTTGCAAGTTACCTAAAATCACGTACGGGGTGTATGTCCTTCCATCGAATGCTTTTAACGTCGTTGAAAATTGTGACAAGGGTGGTGAGCTTACAGTTTTCCAGCAACTCATTGACATACTACATGTAGATGCCCCCTCATCAATAATTGTTCGATGAACAATTTTGTTGAGGGATTTCACTTGAATGAGGAAAGCGAGTTGAGCTGGTAACTGAGGTTCATATCCTTTATGATTAAAGGCCACAAGATTGGAATCTACTAGGTAAATCCCACCTATTACTGATAATAGAGCCTGCTTTTGGGAGCGACAATTTTGCAGTACTTCAAGTGTCGACATAGCGGACGGCGATTGGGCCAGGTCCTCTACTATATTATAATTTTGCGCTACTCTGGCACAAGGATTAAATGTCGATTTGTGTACTAATCCCTTTTGTAGCTTTATCATTAGTTCAGGAATGGTGGGTGGCACAACTTCGGTCGAAGTTGTTGTCGAACTACTAGGTTGATCAGTAGCCTTATTTTTCAACAGCTGTGGATTCCCGTAATCTTTATTCCTTGTCAATATCAAAGCATAATTTTGTTGTTTCGAAATGGAAAACATAAGCACTTGGGATGGGGAAGCATTGTCGCTAGCAACCAGATTGGTTTCTGGATCTGGAAACTGATCAGTCAATACCTCTTAGGTTTTTGAGTTTCTGAAGAACTTCTTAATTTCAGCTTTATGTGGACAATATTTCGTCCAATGATCCTCATCGCATAAAAAGCATGGATGACTGGGTTTCCTTTGTCCAGAAGGGTTTGTAAAAAACTTTTCAGGAGATGAATCGTCCTGTTTCTTATTTTTGCTTTTCCCTTTCTTCTTGCCCCCTCGTTGCTTCAATTGTTTGCCCTTGTTGGTCAACACGACATTAACCTCCGAGGTAAGAAGTTATTCATTTGCATTTTGACCAGAAACCGTGCGGGATTTTTTAGATGTAGCCTTTGCGGTTTTGGTTCTTGTAGTGCCTATCACGCCATCCCCGGCATGAGACTCTTTGTTTTATTTAGGATGAGGAGGAATGGAAAACTCTGGTCTAGGAGCATCAGAGATTTTATCATAGAGCGTGCCACACTGAGTATAGATCAAGTCTAGATATTGCGCATGAGTGATGACTTGCTCTTCAGTGACAACCCCCCCTTTAGCCACATCTTCTATAATAGAAGGTAACAATGAGTTAATAAACCATTCAGCTAGGAGCTGATCAAGAACATATGTTTTTACCATTCGATGATGACGCCGCCACTCGTGAATATGATCAGATATGTGAGTGGCTTTCGTCTACCTAAAATTGGTAAGAAGCTCCGTTCCTATTTCATACCTTATCAATAACTGAAAATGGGTTAAAAATGTTATGGCAAGGGTGTTGAAGTTATCGAATGAAGCTCTAGGCAATTCGATGTACCATTTTGCTACCAAACCAGTTAATGTTTGCTGGAAAAGGCAAAGCCTAATCGAATCATCATTGAGAGTGTTTGACAAACACAACAGATGAATGGTCATCACATGATTCGATGGATCTTCACCCGGATTTGCATTGAATTTAGGAATATCTGACGGAAGTTTATGAGGAATCGGCAGCCACCAAGGGGCATAAGCAATTGGATCATTTGTTAGCCGATTCAGATCTGGTAATTCTAAAGTTGCTACGAAGGGAAACTGTTGATTCAGGTTTAGTGAAGCATACCCAGGATAAGATGGGATAACCTAAGAAGTGTGTCTCTGCATACCAGCATAATGTATTTGTTGTTGATAACTTTGATAAGGTTGATGGGCATAACCATTATGATATGATTAATAGTGACCATTTTGAATATACGGCTGCCCATTACTTGCAAAGCTTTGTTGCTCAAGTCCTCGGTAAGCTTGTTGGAATTGCGGTTGTTGATATTGTACCAGCCGTGGTTGTGAAGCCATTTGTTGTTGTCCAATACTGGTTGTCTGAGCAAGATGAAGGGTAATAGTACCTGTTTGAGCTTGAGTCGCTCTAGTTAAGGAGTCGCTAATCAGCGATTGTGGTTGTGTCGTGGAGACAAGAGGCTATTGTATTACGACTTGAGAAACTTGAGGTTGGCATACAATAGGCAATGCTTGTACTTGTGACACTGTTACAATAGCTAGTGTAGTGGGGATATTCAACACAGGTAGACTTGGTTTAAACACACATGGGAGCAAGAACAATATGAATGATCAAACATGAGAATACAATTTTTATTAACAAGAGATATACATTTATAGTACATTATGTGACTGTTGGGCTTCACATCCCAAGGTCTCTTGGACTACTTTGTCTATTCGGCTTCCACACTAACCCATTGAGGATTAGGTGTCCAACATTCCCCCCTTTAATCCGAAGGGTTATGTATGAGTCCAAGAAGAGATCTGTAATACAAAATGTGCAAAAAAGCATGGCAACACTAGGCTGAATGTGCTCTCTGAAATGTTGGTATAAAGGGTGGTGGTTTAAGGATGACCACCAACACTGGAACGCTTAGTACAGTTCCCGAAACTCTTCCAAAATTGGCAAGAAGCAGGAGTCTTCTGCTAGGGGAAGTGCTCCTATTGTTTTGAAGAGGGAAACCTTCAACCCTGAAAGGGAGGTCTCACCCCACATAAAAGCGAGAACTTCAACCTAAAAAGGGAAGTCTCAACATGTGATGGTTTAAGGATGACCAACAACTCTGGAATGCTTAACACAATTCCTGGAACTCTTCCAAAACTGGCAAGAAGCTGGAGTCTTCTGCTAGAGGAAGTGTTCTCAATTTTGTTCCCGGAATTCTTCCAAAGCTAGCAAGAAGCTGAAGTCTTCTGCTAGAGGAAGTGTCCCATATTGCCAACTGAAGGCATGTTCATGGGCATCTTTGTCTCTGGCTACAACTTTGAAACTGGTGTCGCAAGTTTTGGCTCAGGCTCGCTTGATGTGACTTTGAAGCTTGTAGATGACCATCATTTCCCCCCCTATTAGATACCAGGTGAGATGATGGAGAAAACTCAGCTGCAAGACTTTTCAATACTCTAGAACAAGTTCTGACATGTGTTTGGAATATCTTCTTGGCTGTTGATGCCCATTGCCAAGAAGCGATCCATCCAAGATGAATCTTTGTTCTTGCAGGATGTTTGTTTCTGAAGCATCTGTGTGAAGAATGATTGGTTTTATGAAAGTTCTTACATGGATGAAGATCAAAACAGTGATCTTTCAAATGGCCAACTGGGTCACAGTGTTGGCATTTCACGATCTGTTGTTGTTGTTGTTGTGGAAGAGGGGCAGAGTTTGGAACAGCTGAAGCTGAACTATCATGAGGAGCAGGTGAACTGCATGAATGAATCCAGCACTCTGATAATGAATGGGCTTTGAGTAGTCTGGAATATGAAAGGACAAGTCCTTGTAATATCCAAGACCAGTTATGTGCTTGTTGTGGACAAGCTGTTCCCAAGGTTTGACGATGGGCTTGGGAAGTGCAGATTGAGTTTTTGCATCTGCATGTACAACTGCTGCTTTATCTAAATTCACTGTAACATTATTGTCTCGCTGTTTATGGGAGTCTGTTTCAATCTTTTGAACAGAAACAGGTTCAGAATGATGACTCCATTGATGTAGTTCTTCTTGCTGCAGCTTTGTCTCAAGCTACAAAAACTCAATATTCTCATGTGCATTTTGGAGACAAATTTTAATATTGGAAAGAGAGGTTTTGTTGATCTTAACCATCTCATCAATAGTGCAAAGTATTAAATTATTCATTATTTTCAATACGTCATCTATTCTATCCATTTCAGACCAATATAATCAGAGAACTGATGTTATCTTCAGCTATAAATTGGTCTATAAATAATTGAAACTATTAGATGAGTAGCAGGATGCCAATATCACAAAGTCACTGTGGCAAATAGCACAATACCAATTTCAATGTAGCAAATGACTCGCTGCTTTAGTGTACTTCTCAAATTATTCAAACTACTCACACTGTGAAAAAAAGAGTCAATCTTTGACTTTCTTTGCAAATGAAATTTTTCGACAGTCTTAGTAGAGCAATCTCAACCATGTTCTGTCCATTGCAACATTGCCATAGCAATGATCAAACCAACAATGGTAAAGATATCGTATTGTGTCAAGGCTTGTCAAGCTCTCTGACATAACACTTAGCCCGTCAATTCAACATCATCATCAGACTCTATCCATCAGCATATTCAGTCAATAATACTTTGGTAATGCAAGACTTATCCCTGAACCCTAGAATGTGAACTCATACTCCACTTCATCAATACACGTCTATAGATCAACAATGTCAATAGTACCAACTCAATAGTTGCTTTATCATAGGCATTTACAAAGAATAATGTGTCAATATTGTCATATCAAATCTCTAAATCTAATCTTTGTCTAATGCAAACAGTCAACAACACTCCTTGCATCAAATTAATAGATTACATCAATTCATAGACAAGTTGACACAAAACTTTGCCATTGGTTGTTGTAGATGACACTCGCATACTTCGACCTCACGGCCACACAATTTATGGAAGAGTCTATCCACAGAACTTTAACACAAAATAGATTCTATAGTTCTTTGCATGAATGGGTGGATTTCTTGAGAAAAAGAGAGCCTTGTGGGTGGATTTCTCAAACAGAGAAAACTTTGGATGCACATAACGAACTGACCTGTATATAAATATATAACCGAGAATACCCATAAAAATGGTATTATTCGTTGTTGAGCAGATTATGAATATATACCTATGTTTAATACCCATAAAAATGGTATTATTCGTTGTCGGGCAAATTACGGATATATAGCTCTGCTACCATTGAAATGAAATAGATATATGCAAGATTAACACACCATATAAAACATATATACCATAGCTTTGCACACCATAGAATTTCAATACTCAATGCCCATAAAAACTATGTCTCCTTCTCGATCCAGCTATCCATCATTACACGAGTGTGCAAGATCTAATGGAAGAAAAGAATTTGCCAGCCATTCATGGTTGAAATCCCGCAATAAAATATCTATGAGCGTAGATTTACGGCAATCACGAACCCAACACTTAGATCTGTGACTGCGACAAATTGTAACATGCATCAAACAATACAATCAGCATACTCCTCCATGGGTATTACAGATCCACGCATCCAAAAAACTCTGTGTGTCCTCAAAAACCTGCCTATGTGATGCACTGCATATTATTCATTTCAAATGCCATTGATATAAGTAAAGTAGTCTCTTCAGAATCCTTGTGGAAGGCATGGGTAGATATCACTTTTCCTCCTCTACTAAAGCTGACAATGATATGTATTACCGTGTTTGCACATCAAATAAACCACATCGTACACTTCAAAGGAATGTGAACCTTCACCACACCATAATTTATCAACGAAATCCTCTGCGAAGTAGGAGAAGCGTGTCAGAGCCGATTGTGTATGACTCCTTGCGAGAGTGATATATGTGGAGAGGTTACATACCAGTCAATGGATGGAGAGGTTAAATAAATACATGAGGTTGATACCATGGATTCGATAGGTCCAATGAGAGGATTTGAGGGCGTATAGAGGTAAGATACCACAACATGGTAAGGAGTCGAACAAGACTATGAGGACTAATGGATTTTTTCAAAAAATGTCTCTAATTTTTTATGCAGTAATAAGTGTAGTGAGGGAAGGAGGTCTTGATAATCAATTGGCAGTGGTTGAATATGTTGAGGATATATATAAGTTCTATCATAGAACAGAGCACATGAGCTGCGTCCCAGATTATATGCCCAGTCAACGAGAAATTAATGGAAAAATGTGAACACTCTTGATAAATTGGTTGATTGAGCTACATCACAAGTTTGAGTTGTAGTCAGAGACTTTGTATCTAACTACAAATATTCTTGATAGATATCTCTCTATTCAATATATATCAGGGAGCAACTGTCAATTAGTAGGTGCTACTGCACTACTTCTAGCTTCCAAGTACGAGGAAATTTGGGCTCCGAAGATAGATGAATTTCTCGCAATCTTAGAAACAAATTTTAAGAGGAAACATGTACTACTTAGGGAAAAGAGAATGCTCAACAAACTGAAATTTCACCTCACAGTCCCAACCCCATATATATTCCTTGTCCAGTTCCTCAAGGTTGTAGACTTTGACGGAGAGATGGAAAATTTGGTATTCTTCTTTATGGAACTTCAAGCCCAGGGTGACGCTACCGCCATTACCGCAGAACAGAATTGTGCTCATCTCTTGTTGACTTCAAGAGATAAATGCTCAACTTCACCATCCTTTTTAATCACTCCAAGCCTTTTTTTTTTAACTATAGGAAACTGTTAGTGTATTAAAGAGTTCGACGCATACAAGAATATCAGCACAGCGAGCATGAAAATACACAGCGTTGATACCACTAATACACAGCGTTGGAACCTGATTCACGCACGCAGATCCCAGCAATGGTAGAATCACAGGCAGAGTCGTTGTTTATGGCTATTCTTCACTCCACCCATCAATTCAGGACAACATGGACAATGCTGGACAGGACAACACTTCTTTCAGGAACATTCATGGGCAGTCCAAAGCGCAGGTACCATGTCAGGCAAAGAACACAGGTACTATGTCAGGTAGAGAGCGTAGGTATGGAGAGGGAAGTTATAAAACATCTATGAAACTGACGCAGTGAGACAACGTTTGTAGCTAGTCTCTTGACAGAGGGCACAGGCTTGATAGAAGGTGCAGACAATATCAAAAACGTATATGACAGACAAACATGTCAGAACAGCTTGGATAGTGCTGACAGTGTCAGGCAGAGGAACGTTTCATCATTCAAGTGAATATGGCAGACAGGGCATAGGTTTGTATAAAGGAATATGGCAGAAATAAACTGCACAGAAAGGCCATAAAACAAATGGATCAAATTAATTATGTACGGCAGGAATACGCCTGCTCTAATACCATGTTAAACACACATGGGAGCAAGAAAAATATGAATGATCAAACATGAGAGTACAATTTTTATTAACAAGAGATATAGATTTATAGTACATTATGTGACCGTTGGGTTTCACATCCCAAGGTCTCTTGGACTACTTTGTCTATTCGGCTTCCACACTAACCATTGAGGATTAGGTGTCCAACAACATTGAATATACAACTCTTGGCTGTTGAGGTAGTATTGGCACCCAACCACTGGATGTAATTCCAGCTTGACTCGAATTCTGTTTTGAACTCTCATATGGTTGTTCTCCTAGAGGGAACAATGAAAGGGCATACTGCCCCCCATATAGCAGCAATCCAGTGCTCAAAGAAAAAATTGGCCTTTGGAGACTAGACTGCCCAAATTGATATTGTTGCAAAGGATCAATTTGCTGAGACTCAACATAAGAAATTCCAGATATTATTCCAGATGAACAAACGGGAACAGACCATACTGTCAAAATAGTCCCTGGGTGGACTTCCTCTAGCGGTTGAGAGCTAGTTGGGACAGATGGTATACCAGTGAACATTATCAGAGTGGCGGTAGGAGGTTTTGCTACCGTTGTGTCAGGCAACACAGTCCTAGATGTCGATGGTTGTCCAAACATAGTCTATCCAAAAGACTTCCTAACGATTATATAAGAACTTGCGATGAGGGCATACTATCTTCTGAAGTAGAAGTATATAGGTGGATCCTAGTTCCAAAATGCAATGGAGTAGTGGATGGAAGATCCTCTGTAATTTCTTCTATAGCAATCAGTCTAGGTGGAAGAGGTAGACCGTCAAGTCCGTAAAATATTTCAGGTGTTGAAGAAGGTATAGACTCTACAACGATAGGTGCTGGAGGGGCAACACCTTCCGATTCAACCACAGATGGAGCTGATTCAAGAATAGAAGTGTTTACCGTTACACTAGGATCAGTTCTGATGTCCTCTTGTAACTACGAAACTTCTTTTGTAGAGGCAGGGATACCAGAAATAGTTGGAGTAACCAGAGTCTCTGAGGATGTTGAAACACAAGCTTCAAACAAACCAAGAGACTTTGACACAGTTAAATGAGTTCGCTTGGCCCAGAATGGTTTCGTTTCCCGAGTCAAAGATGGTTGACTCGTTAGTCTCTACGAACGATGGGGTTTTGATTGACCTTTTTCACGATTGCGGATTACTTGATCAACTCAAAATAAAAAGGGGAAAATGTTATTCCGAATTAAAATAATTTTATGACGCTTTGACACAACTTGCTTTTTCAATCTTTAAGAGTTGATTTTTAATGAGCCTAAAGTGACAAGTGCTCAAATGGACCTTTTCTTTTAAGGAGTCTAAAAAGAAATGAAAGTGACTACTCTGGAAATCTAGACAGGGGGATTAACAAACCAATCAAAAAACTGCAGAATACCTTTTATGATATGGCAATCAATCTTCCCAAATGTTGTGTCTAGTGCATTGTGATCGATAGGCAGACAGACACAGCTTCCTAAGGATAAACGATATATCCTATCGTGGTCTCCCAATATATACTCAACGGTACGTGGGAGCACAAGTCCGTACTGGCACTTGTTGTCTCAAAGAGGAGGAATCACCCAACCTACGATGAAAGCGATAGTTACCAGGCTTTACGACACTAGAATACGTCTCTAGCCTAGACTTCTAAATGTTGTGCATTAGGTTCCAAAGCATTTTTATGTTCATTGAAATTTATTTTACAGTTGATCTTTCTTAATAAGTTTGCCTTTAAGGTTCACCGCGTGATGTAAATATACAACTCCTAAATATGCAATCTAAGGTGATAAATAGACGTTTACTTTCTCTTTTTGCAATGAAAATCCTAGCTACTAAGAGAAGCGAAATTCTTTCAACATAGAGCATAAAGCACACACTAATATGCACTGTCCTAAATCAATTTCCACAAGCAGTCTAATTGCAAATGCACATGCATGTATTTGTTTTATGCTTTCTTAATGTGTGAATGAAAAAAATAATGCTAAGTACAAATCTAAATTATCTTTTCAAAGTGACAGTACTAACAATTTTCTTTTCAAAAGACAAAAGGAAGATAAGGACGACACTTTGCGATTTTGAATTGAAAACTTCTTTCAACACTTGAAATACTATTAATTCAAATCAAATACAAGAGTAATAGTGTAATCGACTACCAAAAAGAGGAGGATTCTTTTCTTTGACTGAAAACGACAATTGCGACACTTTCAAATCAAAAGACGACAGTTTGATTAAGCTACTATTTGTAAAGGAGAACTATAAATGGCGAAAAATACATAAACACATTCACAATTCTTTATACAATGGAGGCTGAATAATGCAAAGGAAGGGAGTTTCAACAATGTTATACTGATCACAGATAGCAAAACTCCTAAATAAAGCTGAAGAGAATGAAGAAAAACCAAAATCTGGAGGCCGAAACAGTCTTATCTGATCATCGCACCTATAACATAGGGAAACAAGGATGCATCACACCTACAACACACGGGAGATGCGATGCATCCAGACTGTCAAAGGGAGACAGTGCGATGGTCCAGGGATGAGACTTTAACTTGGTTTTTGGTCATAGTTTGCAGCTTAGTTCAGGGATTTAGGTTGAGCTAATGATATTTAGTAAATACAAAACATAGGGGTTGATCTAATGAGGTTACTTGAGCCACCACAAGGGAACAAATAGCTTGTTTTCTTGTTCCTAGTTTGTTTACTTTATAAACTACAGACGGAGCCTGAAGTTATGCCAGCTAGCCTTCGAACTACTTTTGCTATGCAACTGCAAAGTAGATAAATGCAGCTTCAGTCAATCTCCAGGTTAGTTTATGAATTAAACATTTGACTTGCAAACATCCTAAGTGAGTAGGCCTCCTAAAACACCCTACTTTAATCGGTACTTTTGCCCTACTGCCTCCAAGTAATTTGGTGGAAGTGGCCATGGTGGAAACCTGCAACATGATATCTTCTATATCTAAAATATTCAGGAGATTCTCGAACATTTCGTCAGCATGGATCATCGCCTGGTATTTCCCCCAAGCCCGATAGAAATATTGTAGCAATCAATTTTCTTGGCCTAGGGG
>APFE031227240.1:14381-73569 GCA_000404065.3 Pinus taeda
GGAAAACTAGTGTCCATTTAGAGCTGCTAGTCCCAGAAAGATGGGTAGCTATCTCAGAAACAAAAAAACTAAAGTTACTTGCATTTTCCTTTATGAGAAGTAGATGAGAGAGAAGCAGAGAATACCAACCTCAGTCTTCCACTTGGCTCCTTGTTTGTTTCCTCAACCCTTTGACAGATCTTCGCTTCTCCTTCCTCACTTGTCCCACTTCAAAAAACACCTGTAGAGTCAAAGCAACATAATACCATCAAAGAATAGATATCTACAATCATAAACAATATAGGATGAGATATATATTGACTATAAAAATGCATATATCAACTCAGACATACAAGAATATGGAGGAAAACTGAAATAACTTTATTGATAGAAGTATTAGAAGAGAGGATTACAACCCATTGATCTGACCCAATGCCATCCTCCTAGCATGAAATCCCTTCTTCACCTCATGAAAAGCTAGATCACCCAACACTATGATATTCCACAAAGAAACCAATAGCACTTCCTTACAAGATGCAAAATTCCAACCTCTGGATCTCTAGGATGAGGGATCCATATATAGATGTTTGTATGTGTGTGAGTTAACTTCTGTTTTTTTTATTAGTGTCATTTCTCTGATAGTTCTAAGTTCCACTTGGAGATTTCCTTATCTCTTACTCATCCCTGGGCGAATTCAGAGAGGCAAGTGTCACAAGAGAAGTTTCTGGAAGATTCCATGATCATCCACCTTGCAAACTGTCTCTACCATTTGTCTACTCTTGCCCATCACACCCCATAGAATGGATTTTCAGTATGCATTGCACCCCCCATGTGCATTAGGTAGGATGCATCACACTTTTACCATGGACCAGGTGAGAGGGTCCAATTTTGACCAGTTTTGAGGAGTTTTTCATGGAGAACTCCTAGGAGATTATGTAATCAGCTGACCTTATTCCTTTAGTGTATGAAACAACACTTTTAGGGACTTAGTAGCCCTTGCTTTATGGACATATAAGATTGTGGCTGCAGTGTCCAAATATGTCTATAACACATTATGGTTACCGAAAAATATTGTTTTAACCTAAGTAACAATAAGAGACAATAAATCAGAATTGAAAACTGGAGCTTATATTTATGTAAAGAATTCTGTAAATATACTTGTCCATGCAGAGAAAATTCACAAAGTGTCCTGGAACTGGCATATGAACCTTTCTCTATTAACTAGGATGAAATTATATTATGATAGACGAAAGTCGAGTTAGTTCCTTAGGCTAGCTAATGAATAAAACCTTGGGAACAGTCTTGAATTCTTCCTGTAAGCTAAAATGGAGCCATAGATAACCCATAAATGTTACTGGTAGTTCCTTACATAATAATGTAACAGAGAAATCTAAGAACTGGAAGAAATATTGAAATCACAATTAGTAGCATGAAAATATGCTCACAATCAAATTGTATAAATTTATAACTAAAACCCTCGGGAGTGGAATAACCTGAATATTCAGCTACAGTGACAAGCATATAATAAAAGTTTTCAGACTTGAATAAGATATTAACCATTGACAATCTTCACTCAACAGGTCACCACTATGACTATAAAATTTAAAATAATAATTAATTGTAGATTTTAAATAGAGATGCAGTCTTTGACATTGCATAACAGAGTTTGTAAGATTACAGCCCAATTTTTAAAACTATGCACAAAGTATAAATATTAATTACACGGTTGAGAGCTAAGTGGTCGAAAAAGCCCCATAACAAGATCATACAATCATTACAAGTTGTAATGGTCATTAGACCTGCAAATAAGATTTAATTAAGCCCCGAGGTCTAGAACAATGGAAACTCATAGGCAGCAAAAGATTACAACCTCATTCTATGCCATAATCCAAACCCTCACTATAGCAAGATAGGTTAAGTCATAGTAATCATCAACAATGCAAATCTCGAGAGATTCAACCTAGAAATGAAACCCCTGACTTGTAGAAGAGCTTCTTAAGGTCGACTTAATGTCAGAACTAAAACCTGGAAACTAGAGTGAGTACGTTCGAGGGAAGTGTTGTGAAATTTCTCCTACAAGATGCTAAGCCATGCACGGGTTCCTTTGCAGTGAAAGGAGGCAAACGGATAGTATAATGTATTGGATAAGAGTAATTATTACAGAAAAGAATGCAAAAGTCAATCTTGTTACCTTGAAGCAGAGAGAGGGTTGTTGCAAGCAATGTCATGGGTTGGAAGTTGAAAGAAGCAAGCGTACACCCAGAGTTCAAGTGTCCCTTGTTGATAGAGGGTTCCAATAAGGAAGTATCCTACATACAACCATGATATAAGTTAGAAAAATGGTAGAAAATGTATCCAAAAGCTCAGGACTGCTACACAAATTAATAGCCCTTAAAACAAAATTGTACCGTGGCATTTAGAAGGGAAGGTGCATAGCTGGGCTCTGTCCAACATGTTGTAGGCATTGAAATGCAACCGCAAGAAATATACCCAACAAACAAGGAGTCTAAACCACGAAACGACTGAAGTGTTGCCATAGGGTGGAGCAAATGAGAAACTGGTGTAATGAGGGTTTGGGTCACGTAGAGGGGGAGGGTAGTTACTCTATATTTCCCTACGGGACTCCTCACCCGTTGATGAAAACCCCAAATATCATAGTCGTAGATCGAAGGGAAATCCCGAGTAGGTCAGATGATATTGATTCACGATTAATCCTTAGGTAGAGAGCAATCTAGGTGGATAGCACTCCGAAGCGCTTGGAATGTTCACGAGCCTAGGTTACAGGAACAGTGGGGTGGTCAGAAGGGGGGTTAAACCATAGTTATAAACATTAAGTCAAAGAACTGTTCTGATATAGTATTGTTCCAAATTGCCACTTTTTAACAATAACGAAATTATTGCGTCATATATGTATTGATTTATAAATTAGTATAAGTAAAGTCTAAGTTATGTTAATGTTTAAAAAAAAGTGAAACATCTCCAAAAGATTTTTTTTTCAACATGCATGCCCACATATATGCGCGCACACACATATCTATATATATTAATTATAAACTTTTATAATATTTTAATAATAGGCACAATTGAGATGGAAAAGTATCTCTTATTATGACTTTCAAAATAAATTTTCATCTTGTTATCAACCACTCAACAAACACTTCTTATTAAATTTGATAAGGAAATTATTAAGGTATTATTTTGTTATTAAATTGGATAGGTATACTATTTATATTTTCTAATAAAATTATTATTAAATTTATGTAATAGGTGTTTTTTCTTTTATTTTATTATAGTTATTTATGTATATTTTTTCCCTCTTAATTAAAATGTATTAATTTATACAAGTATATAGTTATTAGTTTGTTACTTGAAAACTAAATTAATAGTATAAACATAATATTTTTGTCAAAGTTATTATTTCAATTATCATGTAGTGTTTATATAAGTAACCAAGTTTAAAGCAATCATAAAAATCGATAAATAAAATAGTATTTAAACTAGTAGTGAGGAAATCATAAAAGACTAACAAAAATTAGTACATGAAGACTCTTTTAAGCACTTTCAAAATCCACTTGGATGGGCATTAGATTGTGTTCATTATCTTGACTCCTCTAGAAGTCCAAATCACCAACTTTGTTGGTGATCACTCAGATTTTTTCTCCAACTTAGTAAGTTTCATTTGTAGGGCATCTATGCTAGTAATATCTCTTGTTGGGAGTGACTACCCTCTATTAGAACTTTTGCCATGATGGCTTTCATATGTGAGTAGATATATATTATCTACAAGTATTGAGTTTTACAAGAGTGGTGTTTACATTGTCTAGAATCCAATGCCCTATGTTCCTTTTGTAACATGTCTCTAAAATTCACCCAAGTAACATTCAATATTTTCCTTGTAACAATTTTTTTATTTACATTATTCTCATTCCTCATATTTTGACTATTGCATTATTAACACATGAAGGATCATCTACATTTACCATTTCTAAGTCTATCCCAAACATTATGAGGCATTGATTGCTATTTTCTTCTTGAAGGGTTACTTTGTTCCTCATACCTAGATTGGTTATGCCACTTGGAGTATTTAAATGATACCCCAATGCTTCACACATCATTTAAGATGTTCATTTCAACTATATTGATAATTGTGAATGTATATATATATATATATATATATTATTATATAATATATATATATATAATATATATATATATATCTATATATGTAACATCTCTAGACACAAACTTGTTAAATGTTAATTGTTAAGTTTTTTTTAGGGAAACACTTAGCTAAAGCCAAGGTAAACTCCATGCATTTCATTGCTATGCATTGCTATACCTAGGAATTTATATGTATAAAATTTATGGTTACTATTTCCATGGGATGCGATGGTTTAATTTCAAAGAGGCTCAACTATTCTTCATTTACATGATGGATGCCACATGGTTTAAGCCCTAGGGCTAGCTCATCCCCCAATCATGTGGGAAACACTCTGGAAAGTCATGATCAGTTCTAATCGTTTGATGGTGGATATATATCCTTGAATTATTAGGGTAATGGACTACCCCTCCCTTCCTTACAATCCTTGACATTTTCATGCTCAACTCTAAGAGTGAATCTCTACAACTATAATGGAAAATGATATTCTAGGGTTTGTCGTTTGTCCAACAGGTTATCACGATGACTCTTGTTTAGGTTGAAGGCCCTTCCCATGGATTTATTTTCCCATTGATGCCAAAAAATAAATATTTTATTCTTAGGTTATTGTGTTAACCTCGGTCTCTTCTTAATTTTGTTCTCTGCCCTTTTTCCCCAATATTACATTATTTTTTCTTATATGCATTTGATTTTGGACTAATTTAGATTTCAATACCTTAATTTTGCAAGAATGTGTGGGTTTCCTTTTCTGGTCATGAAATGAGAATATAGGGTTTTATGTGGCATTTCTAATTTGCTCCTCCAACCTTCTTAGGAATAATCAAGATTTTTGGCCTCATTTGCTAAATCCTTAATATAAATTTTCATTCATTATGGTGAGGTTTCCATCCTTCTTCGATAAGGGTTCTAAACACAAAACCTTCATTGTTCTTTACATAGGCAAGGAATTTTTCCTCCTCTTTTGAGGTAATTGTTAGTTCATTTCTTCGTAAATTTGACTTGGTTTTTCCTTTCTCTTCCTTCACCCTTTGTGGTGTCTCACTATGACAACTTCTAGGTTACTCTTCGTACTCGACTTTGGAACTCAAGGGAATTTTTTTCAAGGGTTTCTTGTTATTATTCTTGCATCCTCCAGGGATTTATGGCTTTGGCTTCATGGATTTATCATAGTTATTCTCTTGGAGATGTTTTGGCCGGTTATGATAGTACATTGCCATGCTAAGACAAAGTCAAGTTTAATAACCTGAAAGGAAATTTTTGTATATCCCGAGGGCTACTATTCAGTGTGATGGATTTTCTTGAAATTTTATTTTAAAACAGGGTATAGGGCTAGGTTCTTATACACATAAAAGTGAAGGGAATTTCTAAATAAGAGTTTCTCATTATTTTTGTTCGAACACAAAATGTTCATTTATTTTGGCTATGGCTATAAGGTAATATGACTCAAGTTCTTATGTATACTTGATAATTTGGATTGTTGAATGTTTATAATGTATTTTTGGTTTCCTCTATTACATGTGTTTACCATGAAAGGTTTATCACTTCATCACGGAGAATTAGGAATCATATTTTCTTGGGTTATATTCATATTTAATGTATTTATTCTGAGTTTCTCTTTGTATGTATAAAGATTCTATGATTGAATTCTCAATGTTTTTTTATTTTACAGTCTCCTGACTATGAGTTTTATACATACACAATTATTACAATTATAATTATTTTTATAGGTAAGTCTATAGGTTAGGGAAACGTTTGTAGACTCTTGCTACTATGTTTCTTGCAGAGATATTGAATTTACATGGCATATGATAATCTAGGTTAATGTATTAAAATATTCAACACAACCAACTCAAATGCATCAACTATCCTACTTTGCTTAGTGGAAAAACACACATCATTGAATCAACAATCGCACATGTCAATTTTTGTTTTTAAAATTTTCAACCCTTCTTTGTTATATTAACAAAATATAATACAATAATCTAGGGCTCCTCTAATAGGGACCATGGCACTCATATAATGAATGATACAAGAAATACAATTAGGCCTTATTGTCAAACAGCTATGGCAATCAAATTTCCCTTAACAACATACATTGAATGTATAGTTGATGTAGTCGACAAACACAACTCTCATTGTTGTATGCTGAACACAAATTTTGGTCCTTCTTCTCCCAATCTGGATCACTACCTCTATCAATGGATCATGCTCCTTTACATCACCAAACACAACTCACCAATCTTTCAAATAGCCAAACATTAGTCCTTCAATGTATCAACACTTAGGGACTTTTGGTTGAGTTATTCATAACTCTGTTTATGGACAAATATAGAATGCTTTTTATGACTCCTTAGCTTTATGGGAATTCTTCCCACTATTAACTTCCTACAATGCTCTAATGACAACAAGCATAGGGAATGGAGACTACCAACTATGACTCTCAAAATTTCTTCTCAAACACTCAACTTAGTGTTGTTAGTCTGGCTCTCTTGGCTTAACAGACCTTGACCTTAAATTCTTTTCCTCTCCTAGCATGCTTGTAGCCCTTCAAAAGGCCTACACTTAGGGTATAATAGCCAACCATCTAACAATCCACTGACCTGTTCTTTGGTTGCCATACATCTGTCGCAAATATGGAATCCTTCCTGCACTGTTGTTCCTACACTACTCATCTTTAGTGAACTCCTTGAGTGATATTGGGACCATAAAACTACCCTCTGTTTTGCAATAACACCTCTATTACATAGATTTGGGACTCTACTATGTTACCTCTCCTAACCTTGAACATCTCCTTAACTTCTCCTCATATAATCCCTCTAACCACTAGTAGATGACTGAGCTACGATCATAAATTCATTGCCCTCTCTTCTGCAATTTTTCATCCAATTTCACAGATCTAGGATCCTTTCATAACTCTGATGTATTAATAATACATTCACCTATGCCATTACCATGCCAAATTCTATTCCAATCTAAGTTATTCTTGGTTGTGCCAAAGTAGGCAGCGTGAGCGATCAAGTAGCATCATCTACATGAAACAAAAGCCATTTTCTCTTGTACCGAGGTATGTCCTAGCCTCAGAAGATCATAACTCTATGATAATAGATATGAGTTTTTTGGCCATTATTGGTGCATCAACAACAGTTCCATGTGCACCCTAATCTCGGGACTCAAAACTCTTGAAAATATATACTTAAGGCCAAATTCTTATTTATTGTCAAATCTGGTGTCACAACCCATTGTGTAGTAACCAATAAGGAATTAAAATCTTTCTCAAGTTCTAGAAGAGGCTATGCCTCTCCTCAAATATTTCTGCCAATTACTATGCACACAAACCTTATAAACTTGGTAAGAAACACATCAAATCAACCTCATTGAGATCACACGATCTTGTCAATATTGTTCTTTTGATTTGGCTCCTTTGATTTTTTATTACATCAGACTGTCTTTACCTAAGATGATAAGCTCATGGATGGATCTCTTTCACACACTTCAATATTCTCCTCTTCAAATATCATCCTCCTTACAATGAAATACTACACTTGAACACCCTTGTACACTTACATGTCTATGACCTACTTATCTCCATTGTAGTAGCATATTCATTAGGCATAATAACCCCTAATCCAATTTGTTGTGCTCTAAGAATGTGAAACCTTGATTTTTGCATTCAATATGGCCTTACACCCTCCTTCCCTTAGCATGCTAGGGTCTCATCCCCTCCTTCAACTACAACAAAACCGCAGGCCATTTTTGGGTCTCTATTCCCCCAAAGTTAGGCTGCCAACTTGAAAAATAATCCTTCTATCTTTGTCTTCCTGAACGTTAGAAACCTCTTTAAAGTGTTGGAAAACATAGACTTTGAAGTTCTACCTTATCTTAGAACATCTCCCTTGAGGCTTCTTCACACTTTTCTAGATTTACACTCAAGAGTGGCTTTCTATATTGCATGTCTAGATCAAGGCCATCTCTAGCAACCTTCTCTTTCCTCAAACTAGTGAGCCTCTAGGATATATCTCAACCTCCTCTTTGATCAAGAAAGTACTTCTCCACTTAATACCTTTAGCCTCTCCTAGGCCTCCTCTAAATAGATTCTCCTAAGCCACCTAGGAATCCACTAGATCTTTAGGGTTTTAGTCCTCTTAGACTTAGTATTTAATTTTCTTTTAGAAATTTTAAATCCCATCTAGGTCTAAAGCCCACTCACTTGGGTTCTTTTCCCAAAAACCCCTCTGGTGACCAAATTCACGCAAACCTCATATCTAGGCTTCTCGAGTACCTCCTAAGTTGGAAATATTAACACTACCTCTTAGTGAGGGCGACACTTCCGCTACTTGGAAGTATATAGTGACACTAGACCACCTAGAATCCATCACTACAACATAGCTTGTGTAATGGATCAATGTATATGTTGTGTCTCTTCTTCATCAGAACTTGAAGACCTCACACTTCCTTAAGGTTACTCCCTCTAAATCTAGACTCCCTCTTAGTCTACACGATCTGCACTAGCTCACATGCTTCCACGTACACACTTTGATCCACTGGTCCTTCAAAGTAGTGCTCTAAAAACATGTTGGATTTCCATGGCATATCAAAATCTGGGTCAATGTCTTCAAATATCAGACACAACGAAGTCAAATTCCTCAACTATCCTACTATGGATAGTGGAAAAATACACATTAGTGAATCAACTATTGCACATGACGATTTTATTCTATAATTTTTTCGACCCTTCTTCATTATATTAACAAGCTAAAATAAAATAGTCTAGGGATCTTATACTAGGGATCATGGCCCTCATACAATCAATGCGATAATAAATAAAACTAGGGATTATTTTCAAACAACTATTACAATCAAATTGCCCTGAACAAAAGACAGTAGTTGTTTAGCTGATACAGTTGAAAATCACAACTGCCATGATCATACCCTAAACACAAGTGTAGGTTCTTCTGCTCCCAATCTATGGCACTCCATCTATAAATGGATACTAGTCCTTTAGGTCAGTAAACATGACTCACCAATCTTTACTCTAGCTCAACATTAGCCCTACAATTTCTCAACACTTAGGAATTTATGTTGAGTTATTCACAACTCCATTTTTGAACAACTCTACACTGCCTAGTAATGCTCCTGAGCTCCTTGGAACTTATTCACGCTATTTGATTCCTACATTTCTCCATTGAAGAAAAAACTAGGGCATGGAGGTTGCCCACTATTACCATCAAATTTCTTTCTCCAACGGTCATGTTAGGGATGTCAATCCGACTCTCTTGGTTGATCAAACCATGAACTCAACTTCTATACCTCTCGTACTAGGCTCATATCCCTTCACAATGCTTACACTTAGGATATAATGGTAAAACATCTAATAGTCCTTTGGCATATACTTTGGCTTGCAAACATTTGTCCCAATTCTATACTTCTTGCATTGTAGTTCTTGCACTCATCATCTTCAGTCAACTCCTTGACTAGTCAGAGGCCGATAGGGATGCATTTTATTCTTCAATAGATCCTATTTTGCATATATCTAGGACTCTACTATGCTACTACTCCTAACCTTGGAAAAATAATTAACTTATCGTCTTACCAACCCTCTAACCACTAGTGTATGCCCGAACTAGGGTCACAAATCCATTGCGCTCTCTTCTGTAATTTGTCCTCAAATTGCACATATCTAGACTCCTTTTATAACTCTTATGTCTTAACTAGAAATTAACCTATGCCATCCCCATGTGATCATCTACATGAATGACAAGTCATGTTCTCTTGTACCAAGGTCTATCCTAGCCTCATAACATCACAATTTTATGACCATATATCAGAGTTTTTCGGCTTTTATTGGTGCACCAACAACAGTTCCACACGAGCCCTAATGTTAGGCATAAAAACTCCTACACATATCTCCTTAAGGAAAAATTCCTCTTCATTGAATCTTGATGAATATTGATCCCTTTATATATTGTTGGAAAATCTAGTTTCACAACCTACTGTTCAACAACCAACAAGAAATTCAACTCTTTCTCATTTTGTAGAAGAGTTGTTGCCTCTCCTTAGATATATCTACTAATTATTATGCACATAACCCTTATAAACTTGTTGATAAACACATCAACTTGACCTCATTCAGATTGTTAGCCTCACTCTCTTAAAAATCAATAATAAATCCAATTATTAAATTAAATAAATAAATCATGAGAATTCCTCAAACCAAGGATTCTAGTTTGGATGAGAGATTTTCTCCAAGTAGCTCCCCTAAGTCAGTGTGTAAGTTGAGAAAATGTCTCAACCAAGTGAGTGTAAGATAGACGCACTATCTTAAGACCACTTGCTCATGTATTTAAATGTATTATTAAATTATTTGAATAAAAAAATGAGAATTAGATGAGTATGAGAGATCACATGATGGCTCTCTTCCTTTTCCTCTAGTTTATTGTTTGTGAGTTAATTTGTCATACATATGGTTTTATGGCTTTGTGATATGGCTGCGTGATTCTTCTTCATGTGATATCAAAGCCATATTGGCATTGTTTTTTTATGAGAATGATAGCTCTTCGAGTTACCTGCTCCTTAAGTCGCTACTAAAATTGTGAGATCGATTGGAGAATAATCCAGTTGAGCATGTTATGGTGCTTTAGAACAAAGTTGGTGCTGGAATTTAAGAGAAGGATCATGTTCATGTTTTGCAGAAGGCTGATCTATGAGATAAGAACAAACTTGGGTGCACCTTTTAATTAATCATCGTGAAGTTTCAGAGCATTTACGGGCTTCATTACCTCAAGGGAGGGCCCATAGAGATGAAATATCCAAAGTTTTTGTTTTATGGACATAGCTCAGTGATTTTGGAGAGAAACGTCGTATCATATCTCACCCACTGAAATCAAATATTGCCACTCAGAGGACCTGTGGATCTGTGAGGCAAAACGAGTGACTAGTTTATGAGGTTGCAACAATGTGTGGCTGGGTGCACCTGTGTGAAAGGACCTATGCACCAGAGCATTGTTGTTGAGGAAATTTGTATCTTTCAACATGGAACATGAAATTGCTGAGGAAAATTGAAGGCAAAGAAAGGTTAAAGGTTGCAACGGGAATGCTTCAAACTTGCTTTGGTAGTTTTAGGGCTTTCCTTGATCTGTCGCTGTTCTGTTTGACATTTCCTTGAGGTATTCACTCTAGAATGCTTGTTATTCCTAGAAGTGAGTTCTTCCCACCACTTTTCTGGACTTCATTTCTAGCACATCTTGATGTTGTAAATGGAAAAAAACCATTTGTATACCATTTAATAACACCAAGCATATACTTAGAAAGCACTCCATGAAATGAAAAGGTGCCTGTAATTGTACTCCCTAGAACCATGTTTTGTGCAATGTTAGGACTAACATTAGTTGTTCTCAGCACTATTTGATAATGCTTGTAGTAGCCACAGTTGTTCGCATGGAACCTTTTAAAATCCAGCAAAGAGCTCAGGCAACCGGAGGGAGTTATGATCCTTTAGCAGACAATGGATGGGTTCACTAATGCTCCAGCATAAATATTCCGAGCCTGTGAATTGATGGCCTAACCGTCCGAAAGCGCCATTAGCTAGAAGGTTTGTTATGCTCAGTTTTGATGTCTTTAGCATAATGTTTCCTGGCTGATGGATTTTACAGCTTTTTCATGTGATCTGGAGATTGTGGAATCTCTCATACATAAAAAAATCCAATATTTTGATTTTTCTTCATGTTGATTTTTAATTTCTTTATCCTTATCATTCACTATATCAAACTTGCAGTGCAACCTGCAACCCCATTTTTTATCGCCAAAACTAGAATGGCTCTACCTTCCCTCAATGTCTTTTAGGAGTGTTAGAAATGAGTGTTTCGGAGACAATAAGTTTTGCTCTTCCTTTGTCGCCTCCCCATGGATGGCTGCATTCTTCTTCTTGGGAAGCACTAGAAACATGGGATTCCATCACTTATCCTATGACCACACCTACCCCTTTGTCTGAATTTCTCTAATTGCCCGGGGTCGAGAAACAATAACTACATCAATTGCAGCAAGCGAACAATTGGCTCGCACTGTAGTACAAAGGCGTACAAAGGCCCACCATCCCTTTTCAAAGACCATTAACAACTATTGTTTGCATGGAGAACTAGTGAATATGTTGAAAATTTTTACGTTGCCCACAATTTTTTCCTTTAAGTGTGCTTTTAGGAAAATCATTCAGCTTTTAAAGTGAATGTGAAATTTCACTTTTTAAATCTTTTATTTAAAAATGGGCTTCATATTATTTTAATAGGTGGATAAAGTTTGAAATGTTAATATAATTTTTTAAAAGGGATATCATAAAGCTTATCTCACTTTTTAAAGTGACTTTATCTTAATGGAACTTTAAAAAAAAAGGGATCCATCATCAAAGATTTGTAATTTGGAGGTGAAATAAGGTGTATTTTTTTTAATTTGGACTAATAAGTTGAATGTCGAGAGTCTTGAACCGATGGTGTGGAGTGTTGAGGTGAATTAAAATGTTTATTTTGGAGAGGTAAGATTTTTTTTGGAGTCAGGTCAAATTGGAACAAAGCTACATGAAGCCAAAAGTGAGGGTTGATGTGAAAGGGAGGTGAAACAAATATTAAAGTTAAATTTGACCCTAGATCTTGGCATTACCATTTTTTTAGAGTCAGCTTTTGAAGATAATTTTATGCCAAGGAGTTCTCAGTCTGTGCTTGAGATGCCTCACTAAAGACATTGTCATGATGATGTATCTTGAAGGTTAATAAAAACATATCTTTTTGTGGTGATTGTGTCCTAGATCCACCCAAAATTGAATAAGGGGATCATAGGTACACTCTATGTTGTGAATGTGCTTGCATGATTTGAGTCGAATTTGTAAAACACTCTCTTTATTATGCTTAAAGAAAACAACTACATGCACATAAGAAAAGTTTACATATACAAGTCATCGATCAAGCTCCTAAAACAAAGCTCCCAGAATCAATTATGTTCATAAGCACAAAGCGTCACATTATCAACTTGAAAAAAGTAATATTCTGCAACAACATTTCATATCAACGAATTCATGCAATCAAGTTAAGGAGGCTACAAAATCAAGTTGCCAAAAATGATTCTACATCAACATCCAATCAAGTTAGTCAAGCTGTCATCTACATCAACAATTTTTGCAGCAATTCAACAACAATTTTTTGGCAATGGCACTTGCACCATTTTTTAATAAGCTCAATACAAAACTGTAACTTGCACATCATAATTTGTAAGTTAGATTCTAATCAAAGTCAAATTAAGTTGAATTGTAAGGTTACATTGTCGGTTGAAACCGACACCCACACTTTGAATTGATAGGGAATCAATTAAATCTAGTGAATCCTTTGTTTTTAATTGGGTCATTCAAATCATTGTAAGCATTTCTCTTGGAAGCATTTTCGATAGTATTCGACACCCTCCTTTTGATCAATCAAGAGTATGAGTTCAAGCAAGTTCAAATCTTACAAGCATCAAGCGAGCTTGAAAGCAAGCAAGTGTGAGTTCAAACAATCAATTGTTAAAAAAAGTTCAAGCAAGTGTGCAACAATCAGTCAAACATCAAGCGAGCGAGTTCTACAAATCTAGCAAGTATTAAAAGAAAGCGAGTGTGAGGTCCAACAAGTTCACATGGTGAAAATTACTCAGTTGTTAAATATTCTTAACAATTTCATCGTCTCAACTACCGAAGACATGGTGAAAATCAATAAAACAACTCTTGTTCACATTCAAGTGCATATTCAACACGCACATGAAACAATTGAGTTCCTTCAACTGGAGTCGCAACTGTAGAGAAATGAGTTGCAAGAGAAGAGTGTTGCTTCCAAGTCTTTGACCAATCTAGAGACAGCTAATCATTTAACTTCATTCATTCAACTAGCTTCAAATGTTGAAGTTGTTTGAGTTCAACTTTCTTCCAAACCAATCATCAAGCCATGGGAAGAAATTCAAAGTAATCAAAATCGATGAGGATTAGGATATGACAAAGATGAAAGCAACTTGCATATACCCCATTATTCTAGGCCGATTAAGTTCATCAGTGCAGGGTTTCTTTATCAAATACAATCAACAAGCCATGAGAATGTTGAATACAAACAACAATACATACAAACTCAAGTTTCAAACAAACCAAAATGTTCTCATTGTCAAAGAACGGGTCATCTGGAAGATCATTGTTAACATTGTGGCAAGTAGAATCATTCATTAGAGAAATGTTGCAAACAATACCAACCTGCGATATTAAAGATCGATTATTCATGGATTGATCCATGGGAATGGTCATCCACAGCCTATAGATTGTACAAGTTTTACAATAAAATTCACTCACACATATTGCAGCCAACAGTCAAATGAAGATGGTACTCTCGTGCAGTTGAACGAGGGAGTGCACCAGTGAAATACTCCTACACCTGTAGGGGGAGTTCAGATATAATTTGGAGAAGATTGCCTCTCTTTCCAGCTGGCAAAGGGCAGAAAATGTCAATGAAATTGCCAAGTGGTTGTCAGACTGAAAGTCTTGACAACATCAGTGAGGCAGCCAATGGGCATCTTCATCAACCAATGGGCGATCATCATCAGCAAATACACCAGTGGGTGTTCATCAAATTGTGTCAGTGGACACCGAATGTTGTTTTGAAGCAAAGGAAAATTGGATCCTTTTGTTGCTTGGAACATGATGGATTTTTCAAGTGGCGTTTAGAGATGAATAAGACATGCAGTTGATTCATGATCTCTTTAGATTTGAGTTTTTTTTTGGCATCTAGCTTTGGTGGTTTTTTAGGTAGTGTTTTTCGAGGATCAACTTGAGAACTTCGAATATGGTTCCTTGTTGGTTTTGAATTTATCATTGAGGGGGGGAATTTTAGCCTCACTCTTTAAAAAATCAGTAATAAATCCAATTATTAAATTAAATAAATAGAATCATGAGAATTCCTCAAACCAAGGATTCTAGTTTGGACGAGAGATTTTCTCCAACTAGCTCTCCTAAATTAGTGTGTAAGTTGAGAAAATGTCTCAACCAAGTGAGTCTAAGATAGATGCACTATCTCAAGACCACTTGCTCATCTATTTAAATGTATTATTAAATTATTTAAATAAAAAAAATGAGAATTACATGAGTATGAGAGACCACATCATGGCTCTCTTCCTTTTCCTCTAGTTTATTGTTTGTGAGTTAATTTGTTGTACATATGGTTTTATGGCTTTGTTATATGGCTCTGTGATTCTTCTTCAAACATCACACAATCTCGTCCTTCTTATTCTTCTGATTTGGCTCCTTTGATGCTATGTTACCTTAGACTATCTTTTTCTAATATGATAAGCACACTGATGGATCACTTTCAAACACCTCAACATTCAGCTTTTCAGATCTAGGCCTCCTTGGAGGGAAATACAAGACCTTAATGACCTTGTATACTTACAAATCTGTGACCTACTTATCTCCAGTACAGTAGGCTATTTATCAAGTCAAACAATTTCTCCCATTCGCTATGCTCTAAGGATGTGTGGGTCTCATTTCTGCATTGAATCTAGCCTTACGACCTCCTTCTGTTATCCGATTAGGGTCTTTACTCTTCCTTTCAATATAATAGAACAACAAGGAATTTCTGGGCCTCTATTCAAGAAAAGTTAGGATGCTCACTTGAGGGATAAGATTTCTAACCTTGGCTTCCTGAAACAGAGAAACCTCCTTGATGCATTAGAAAAATCAAACCTTGAAGATCTCCCTTCTCTTGCAGTGGATCCCTTGAGGCTTCTTAACACATGACCAGATGACTCTATACTAAAGAGTGGCTTGTCATCTTGAATGTCTAGATCTAGGATATCTCTAGCATCCTTCTCATTCCTCAAGATAGGGCACATTTAGACTAAATCTCAACCTCCTCTTTGATTAAGAAAGTTCCTCTCTAATTAATACCTTTAGCCTGTCCTATGCCACCTTTAAATATATTTTCCTAAGACTCTTAGGAACCCACTAGAACTTTAGGGTTATAGTCCTCTTAGAATTGGAATTTAATTTTCTTTTTAGAATTTTAAAACCCATCTCAGTCTAAAACACCTTCACTTGGGTTCTTTGCCCACAAATCCCTTTTTGTGACCAAGCTCACAAAAACCTTGATTCTAGGCTTATGGAGTACCTCCATAGCTGCAAAACTCAATAAGTGCCAATATTAAAGATGATCAAGGACTACTTGCATTCATAGGCCAACAAGGAATTCTTTACTTGTCACCAACCTTTATGCATGCTAACCTTCCGTGAAGCCCTAATACTTAATCCAATTACACTTATCTTATGCTATGAAATTATAATAGCATATGTCTCTCTATATGTATATATATATTTTGGGTTTAATTGCAATGAAACCAAAACCCCTTTTTTCTTTTTGTTTTTATGTTAGAGTATTGACTCGCTCTCTTTTATCAAAGAGGAATCAGTTGTGGGCTCCTAGTTATGGGTTCCCTCACTCATATTTACTCAACAGAGAGACAATTAAGGTCTAAAATTTGAAGGAATATCCTTATGTTTCCTATGTAGCATTTTTTCAGTATTCCTACCCTGTTCAATATATATATATATATATATATATATTAATATATATTATAGCTATATATATTATATTTATATTTATATGATTTATATTATATATATATATATATAGTATATAATTATATATATGTATGTATATGTATATGTAAAGTATATGTATATGTTATGTTATTGTAATGTATGATGTATATCTATAGATAGTAACATTATACATTACATATACATATACATAACACTTATACATTATACATTATACATTATACATATTACAATAATATACATATACAGTATACATATAATATATTATATATATATATTATATATATATATATATATTATATATGTATATGTATATGTATATGTACTATGTATATGTATATCATATACATATACATATAATATACATACATTATTACATACTACATATCCCGACAATCCTAAACAATTGACTCTAAGTCATTAAGAAAAAAAAACACAAATAATACTCGCTCTCACATAATAAAAATAATATTTCTCTATACATTATCATTCTTTTCCCTACTTCTATCATAAAATGACTTTGAAAATTCACATACTTAATACAAAATCAAAGTTAACTCAAATACTTATCTAAAATTTCTAGAAATACAACATAAGTCGTCATGTTCCTCCCAAACGTTGAACTACAACCTCAACAACCCACCCCCACAACTCCTTTCTTGCAAGGAAACCATTCAGCAACCTTCCATAGTTTTTCACCTCCTCAAGCCCCAAGCAACGTCATGGTAGTTCTAGGCATAGGTCCAATCTTTATCTCCCACTAGCACCTTGTTTTTACATTCATATTTCTTTTATCTCCCATAGTATTATTTTAATCATATTGCATCCATGACATTTAGCTCAAGTAATGTTAGTTCTAGTCGTTAGATCACTAAAAAAGGTCATCTCCCCCTTTGCAAAAATGGAAACTTTTTACTTGTTATGTGTTTCCTATCCTTTTTTGGAACATCACTTGTTCTAGCGATGCTTGGGAAGTTAGGAGTCTAACAACTCACATGGTGACTCCTGTTGTATTTCTAACAACAAGAATAAGTAAAAGAATTCTATATTATTAACAAAAATAAATATTTACAATCTCATAAAATGTTAAATTTTCGCTTTTTAGCTTTCAACGACATATCGAACTTATAAAATCATAGATTTCTTTTGTATAAATAATTTCAATAAGGGTACTATACCTTTCTATATTAATATAAAAAAGGAAGTGTCACTCAAATATGGCTTGTTGCTCAACCATGTCCATGTCCGCTCTAGCTACATGGTAGGTATGCTCTCAATGACCTGTGGTTGAGGCTTATGATTTGGCTTGGCTTATGAGAAGGGAAGATACCTCCTTCCTTGACTTCATTTTCAAGTGTAAGATAAGCCATTGTGAGGCATGGAGAGAATTAAAACAAGAGTAGGAGGGGTATGTAAGAGATCATTCTTTGAAGCAAATCTCAAAACACTCTTGCCTATGACCAACCACTTGATAAGAATACACTTGAAAGAAGCGGATTGAGATTGATCTGTATAAAAAAATTAGAGACAAAAGTACAAAAGATGAAACAAAAAAAAGAGAGCAGTGGTGAAATCACGAAGAGAGAGCAAGGGATTTTCATGAAGACTAAAACTATAAAATAAATCCTTGGAAATTTAGGTTAACTTAGCCAATTGAAACACATAATGCAGTGCCTTTCTAAATTCCCAAATATTTTCAAACTTTAATTCATAATTTTGAGCTGATAACCACCATGGTTGTGGAGTGCTCCCATGCCAAGTTGCAATAATGTTCAGGTGAAAGGATGATCATTGGAAGAAGAAAAGAGTAATTGTAAGAACAACCTTTAACTAATTTTTTCATTTAGCTAACATGTATGCCAACTAATATCATCATATGTTCATGCCTCATCATCATCATCAAATATGGACACTTCATAGAATCGGAGATCCTAGCATTAGGTATTCTTATTATTCACCCATGGTACGCGCCTTTTATAGAAATGTTAAAGGGGTATTCCTTTTTGAATTAATTAAAAGTATTATTTTAATGGTAATTTATATAAACGTTAAAGTAGAAATTACTTTTATAGATTCTTAAGTACTATATTATATTTGATATTAAATTAACCACACAGTTATAATTATCCTGATAAGTCTTATGTTTACTGATATCATGATTTTTTTTTTTCAAATAAACCAGTAGTATATATTATTAGGATACTCGGCTACAACCATACATTTTTCATCATTTGTCAAAATACTACTGCATTTTATGGCCCACAAAATATAACTTATGTGCTTGTTAAAAATTTTCCTAATATTTTGAAACAAATCCCACTATAAACTTTGTAAAGGGCTCCTAACAACAATAGATATGTACACAACACCAAAAAAATTTCACATATGTAGGAAACCTATTTTTTTCCATATTTTTAGATTTTCATTCTCCCATTGGTCTTTGTATTCTTCAATCAATTCCTAGCTTTTTCTGTGACTCGTCCTAACTGGTTCTGGCTATGTCCATGTAAGACTTTGCTTTTGTGCTAGCATTGCTTTCAAAATTTTCCATCTTGAGAGACATAATAGCCATTTTTATTAGCATCTCTGGTTGAAATTTCTTAAGATTTCTTTGTATCAATTCGTATATGGTTGTCATCAACAATTTCGAGGTCAGCCTCTATTTTTCCTCTGCATCTCTCTCGTGCATTAGAGTTTGCGTCAAAGATTTCACTGATTCCGATATTTTTTTTCCAGCCGGATGTTTATTTTGACAAACTCACCCTCGTGGGATGAGATGATTCCCCTAGAGCCTCTATGTGCATTACTCACATATTCTCATAATTGAATTGAAGTAGCAGAGGTTTTTTTTTTCAGAGATAAAAATCTTCATAGTATTATATTGAATCAATATAAATAGTACATATAAGAGACAACAAGGGACAAAACTAGTGTCCTTACGAGCATATGAAACCCAAAACTTAAAGATATAGGACCTCCCTGAGGAGCTCAAAACAAGATCATATCAAAATCAGAGCAAAAACAATGTTTACAAATGCAAGGATCAACAAATGACTAAATACTTATAACAAAAAGAGACTATCTGAGAAGCAAGTATGGATAGGGAAGAACAAAAAGATTAGATCATAGTCCAGGGATGGAAAAATCTTGAATGAAGCAAGAAAGGTCATCATCAGAAATCATCAAAGACTAAGAACCAGGCTGTAAAGGTAGTCCTTCCTTTGACAGACGGTCAGCTTGAACATTTTGGGAGCGTAGGATGTGGTTGATTGAGCACTGTACCATATTATTCCAGAAATACATAATCCTATCCATCCACCCTGATAGATGAGGACAACTGATGTAGCAGGCACCCCTAACATGGTCAATCATGGATTTAGAGTCACTAAATATTGAAATGTTCTGAATTTCCAAAAACACACAGAAGGCAAGCAGTCCTACAAGAGCCCTTGCCTCATCCAAGCTGTTTGTACCACTCCCCCCGTTCCAAGATAAAAAATATTGCAGCTTCTCATCCATGATTACGTGAACCCCACATCCACAAATATTGTTCCGCTCGGCCCCATAAAAGAAAGCACAGGGCATACAATTGAGAGAGTCTGCCACCTCTATTTTGCAATGCGATTTCATCTTATGCTTTTTAACAGGCAACATATCGTGAGTGGACAAAATATGATGCATGGAAGACGTTAGAGGCACTTTTGAATCTTGAAAGATGTTGGAATTCCTCCATTTCCATAAGCACCATAAGACTATGATAAACAAAGAACGGCAAGAATCCTTTTGTGTGCACCACCATTGAAAAGCAACCTGGACTGAAATAAAAACACCATAAGGAAAACCATAAAGCAGAGACAATTCATACCAGATCTGTAGGGAGGAGCCGCATTGGAAGAACATATGAAGGTTGGATTCCTCTGCAGCTTCACACATAGAACATCTACTCGGACCATGCTAGCACCTCTTCCTCAAATTGTCCCATGACAAATTGCGGTTTTTGAACACAATCCACGAGAATAAGATCATTTTAAGAGGGCATCCCAATTTCCAGAAGCTTTGGGCGAATATAGAGCAGGAGATTGAAGCCTTGGAATAAAACATGTCAGCATATATGTCTTTAACACTAGCAGGCGATTTTGCATTTGGAACAATCCATATAAGTTGTTCCACTGTTTCGGAGTGATGGATTCCCATGCTGCAAAGAGCATTTTTAACTGATTTCCATTCTGGAAGAAGCGAGACAGGTAAGTGAAGATCATTTTTGTCTTTCCACATGGGGATAGGGCCGCTCCAGGAAGAAATTAGTTTATCCCACGTGAAAATACCATTCCTATGAAGAAAAAGAATAAGATTTTTAGGGAAGAAAGCACGATCGCACCCACCTACGATGGAGTCTATCCGATGTAGATGGTGCTAAGCGAGTGTGAAATATATTGAATTCACTCTGTTTAAAACTAATTCGTCCGTGGATTTTCCCCCTTAGTGCATTGATTTCCAAAATCATTCACTTCCATGATTAAAGGAATGATAATTCCTTGGAATATCAACCTACAGATATGGAGAGGGATCATAAATAATTCCATGTTTTAAATTACAATTCAACGTCATACCTCCCATTGCCTGAGTGAATGCCATTTTGTCCTCGGGAGATAAAAGCATATGCCACTTTCATCTTTCTAGATCGAGGTATAATAAAATAGAAGACCTCTGTCCTCTAGTGTCTTGGCAAAGGAGTTAACGTCAGCCAAAATTTTATTACCAAATTTTATATGCTGACAATTTTCTGATTGCGGGATGGATTTATATAACCAAATTTTTACCTGGGAGTTAGATCAAGGATGCTAGGGCTTAATTCAAATTTAACAAGGGACGTTGTATGGAAGCAAGTCCTTCCTTAAGCTGGAAAGCTCTATAAAGAACATTATAGTGATCCAGAAGCATGGACACAAGAAGCGAAGTAATAAGCTTAAGTAAGTGGCGAAGGCAACAGTTGATGTGGGTGAAGTTGTAGATTCATAAGATGTTAACTCAGTCAATCCAGCAAAATCAAAGGCGGGGGTAGCACCATAAGTCAAAGCGAAGGAAGGATTGGAACCGCTGGATTTGCTATTGAAATGGAGTAAATCACTAGATTTGCTATTGAAATGGAGTAAATCACTAGATTTGCTATTGAAATGGAGTAAAATTGGTAAACTATGAGTGCCTCTGTGCTCATTACAAATACAGGAAACCTAGCTCTACACTAAAACTCATCATTCCAGATACAAAGTTCACTCTTTTACGCCAAGGAAAAGCTGCAAGGAGATTCTTGTTTTATAGGTTTTTTATGAGTTTTTTACATGTTTATCATGTTTAGTGATTAGTACTTTTTCAGATAGTGCTTGGCCAACAATCTTTCAAAGTTGTTATTGTCTACTGGGATAAGATTCCATTCAACTGGCTAAAATGGCCATCACTATCGAAGTGCTCTAATATTTTAATGAGGATCCCATTACATAGCAAATGAAAAATGAGTCCAATGAGTTTATAAACGTTCTATATTTTATTTTGTTTTCGATCGAGTCAAAATTGTTTCAAGTAGCGCATTTTCTTATAGCAATAGTCCATGTTACATAAGGCCCCAAAGTTACAAAGTTAGCTATTAGGCTCGTTCACATTATAGGCTATTTGAACAGGACTCAGGTTGACAATAAGGTTTCTTTATCAGGAGATGGAGGGTTTACTGAAATAGCAGGGCATATTCATCAAATTTTAACCCACAAGTATTGTGCCAATTCTATTTTGAAACTACCATATACTTGTTTCATAGATTTTAATTGAGTGGCAGACCCGACGCGACTATATATTTAATCCTATTCACTTCTCCGTGTTAGTTAAACAAGAGAGAGAAGAAGTTTTTTAATTAAATCAATTATAAATCGATGATTACGATGTTACTCATATGCAGTGTCTGCATGAATCGCAAGTGTCTTTTGCATTGCAGGTGTCAAGAAGCACAAATTCTAGTTTTTAGTAAGTTATGTGTGGGCTAGTGGGGGGATGATATGTGTCTACATGGTGGCGCTATGTTTCTCATTCGTTGTCATGCTCATCATTCATGGCTATGCTTATGGGGCATCTACCATTTCACTAATCAATCCCGCAGAGGTGGAGGTAGTAGTTGTTGTTCCAGATCCATGCGCAGATCATCCAGCAACAATTTCTTCTGTTGACCAAGATGCACGAGCAGCTAAAGGTGCAGCACTAGAGCTAGTTGTTCCAGCTGCAAATACAATTCCTTGAGGGGAAGTGCTACAATAATAACAACTACAATTTCTTGAGAACATGGTTCCAGGTTTTATCTGATATTGCATTTGCTGAGAGCACGGATCAACTTTTATCTTATATGGCATATTGCATGTGTTTGGTCGGAAAGCCCAAATGCAAGGGTAGAGCATGTTTCTCGACCAATTTGCTGAGAACATGGTTCCAGGTGTTTATCTTATATTTCATTTGCTAAGAGCACAGATCAGCTTTTATCTTATATGCATGTGTTTGGCCAGAAAGCCCACATGGAAGGGAAGAGCATGTTTCTTGACCAATTTGCTGAGAACATGGTTCCCAAGTTTTATCTTATATTGCATTTGCTAAGAGCACGGATCAGCTTTCATCTTATATTGCATATTTTGCATTTGCTGAGAGCACGGATCCCATCTTCGAGAGGTACGGGGATCGATTCCCCGCAACTCCATTTCGGTATAGGTCACATGCAAGGGTTTTATATTATATTGCATTTGCTGAGAGAATGGTTCACATCTTCTTCGTTTAAGAGGTACTGCGATCGATACCATGCATCTTTGTTTTGGCATAGGCCATCTGTTGTAAGGAAGGAAGAATAGAGCATAGTGCTAAGCAGTGCCCCAATTCAAAGGGAATTGAGAGCCATTGTACACTGAAAGCAAGCCGGAAGATCTTCATTCTGAACCAACTAGATCTAGATCAATAATGCCTAAACTTTGTCATCCATTCAGAAGAGAAATCAGAGCAAAATAGAGTTCGCTGCTGTTAAAGGTCGAGCTACTACAATTTTTAATAGGTGAAGATGGAAAAGATTTTGCAAGAGATACTGAAGAGGCTTTGCAACATGAGTGAGTGGTGTTACATTGTTTTCTGGAAGCTTAAACGACGAAGCCGAATGTGAGTTTGTTGTATTTGGTCCGAAATTATTTTTTTCGTTCTCATTTTAAAGTACTTAGCTAAGGTCTGTTATATCTTTCCATGAAACTTAGAAACGTAATAAAGGAGGACTAATGGATAAGAATAATTTCTCAGGTGATACTAGTAAAAAATAGATTAAATTTATTTTAGAAAAAAACCAAAACTTATCTTTTTGATGCTAGTAAAAATAGATTAAATTTCTCTAAGAAAAATACCGAAATGTATCTTTTGATAAGATAATACAACTGCATTCATTGAAGTTCAGATCTATGGGAGAGACGGTCAAACTAGGATGTATCGAAGGCTCTGTGTGATTTTATGTCTGAATTAAGTCTATTTTCTCGCAGATTTTGGTATTGCGTTTGTAGTTAATTCCCAGCCTTTGCTGTGGCATTTCCAATAGCAGTTGAAGGAGCTTTATTTCCAGCATCATTAGTTGAAATTGGATTCCCAACTTTATAAGACTAGCAGTTCCCGCATAAGAGTTCCCAGTAGTACAAGCACAACAAGTGGTCGCAACACAATAAAAGTTTAAGAAGGCCTAGCAGGAGCACTACTTCCAGTAGTTAAATCAGCATTTTAACAAGCAGAACCGGGCCAAGCAGAATGACCTGGAGAAAAATAAGCACCAGTGTAAGCAGCAGCCCCAACATCATTAGAAGAACTAGCATAATTCCTAGTAGCATTGGAACCAGGATTATTCCCGGCTTCTTCAGTTCCCGGAGCCCTAGTTTCACTGGCTTTTCATTTCCAGGAGCAGAAGGAACATCATTACCAGGGTAATTTGAATCAGCTTCTTCTTTGAGGCACCTTATGATCTCATTTTGCTGATTGCTTAGTGGCTATAAGTCTGCGCTTTGATTGCTTCGCCCCTATTCATCTTTCTCCCATGCTTTTTGTTGGTCAACAACCAACCACAACTCTCTATAGTTCTTCACTACTTATACAAGCTTTACAAAGTTAACTAGAGGGAATCCTTTTTTCTCAATCAAGAATGCCTCAACTGCATAAATTCACAATGAACTTCCACTTCCAGGCATGGCGGAAGAGCGCAGCCTTCAACTTCCAGCATCTAGGAAGCGGTCTTGTTATTGAATTGTCAAACTTCATGCATCACCGGTCTTGTTGTCGAATTGTCAAAGGTGGCAGCCAAAAGCGAGTAGCTGTTGCACCAAATGGCAAGTTCGTTCAATGCACAAGAGCAACTAGAACATGCGAACTTGCTTAACGCTATAGCATTTAATATCTGTCAAACTATGAAACTAATGCTAGCATTTGTTTCCATTATATTTTCATTACTTTCAAATAAGGCCAAATAAGATGCCAAATAAGATGGCAAAATGATATGCCTCTGGAAACTTTGGTTGATTAAAATAGTAAATCTATATGACTCTAAGAACTTTGGTTTATAAGTGGTAGCGACTAATAACAAACAGGTAAACTAATGTCATAACATTGCAAACCGATTACTATAGTCCCTGGCCATTGCCAAATGGCAGGGACTAATAAGGCTTAAAACAATTATATAGCCTTTTCTTTTCATGGAATATGGGGAGATAATTATTACCCTTTGATTCACTTCTAAAACCCTTTGATCCACAATATCTCCCTTGTTTTCCGCTATGTGAGTTTTGGGATTCATTTTCTTTTTTTAAGATGTGAAAAAAATCAATTTGTTAAAATTGTCTAGATAGTAACTATCCTTTGTAAAGTCTAAGGAAGGTCTGAATTCAATATTTCTTTCTTTACTCACTTCACTAATAACTATCATTGAGTCCTAAAAAACCGAAATTTTTGTAATTTTCCTGTAACTTCCAGCTCCATCCTTTTCGAAAGGGAAATATATTTCCCTGGGTTGTTAGATGCTACCCCAAGCCGTAAGAAGATTTCATTTTTAGTTGTTCATTGGGGTGAAATATTACCCATCAAGCGCTTTCCACCCCTAGTATTATCACAAATATTAATATAGTTATCTTTGTGAATTTTTTTTCTATCATAATATCAAAGATATTGACATCGTTAAGTGATTACGATTAAGGTTTTCATAATCATAACTATAAAGTACAAAATAATATAGTTTTTAAAGTTTAACTATTTATTAAACTTTAATTACAATATGGACGTGTATAAAGAAATAATAGTAATAATAATAACAATAAATTATAAAAATTAGAGAAATAATTATTTTGATGATGAAATTCTTCCAGATTATTCACATTTTTATATAATCCCATGCTCATGTGGGACTTTTTAAGTTGGAGAGATTGACTACTCCATAAAATCGAGAATTAGGAGAACACAACTAAGATCAAACATGGTCGGTCGCACTCTTCGGCCATAGCATAGCCTAACATGTTAAGAAAACTAAACAACACATATTTATTGCGAAGTCCAAGCTCATTGCCATTATTAATCACTTCCATCATAGGAATATTAGGGGGGGACATGGAAATTGAGAAGGGGGCCAGCGATCTCAATAGTGATGATGGTTAGAAAATAGGAAAGAGCTCAACTCCTACCATTACATCATCATTTTCTTATTATTTGCACCCATATCCTTATGTATTTATTTATTTTCCTCACATGACCTTTGTTTTATTGATTATTTTCTATATTGTCCTCCTCTAATAATTTCTAATTTAAGAATATTTATTTACTTTTATGTTTTTAAACCTTCCTTTATTACTCTATACCCAATATACTTTTACATATATATTTTATTATTATTTACCTCGAGAATATATTTAATTTTAATATTTTTTAAATATATATTTATTTCATAATATATTTATTATTTTATTTTGTCTTTTTTAATTTATGATAATTTTTTTAATATATTACCCTGATTCTTTTCAGTGTTATTTTAAAAATTTATATCTTTATTTTATTTTTATTAAGTGTATAATTTAGTTGGATATATATATATATATATATATATCTATATATCATATATATATCTCAAAAAATTAAGGAAAGTAAAATCATATATATATAATAACATTAAATCTTAATAGTTGTTTACGAGTATTTACCTAGTTTATTATTTTAGAGTTTATTTGTTATATTATAATTTTTTGGATATTGGATTTTTTAGCTTTTGACTTACTCAAACGTTTCATTTAGGTTTTCTACCATTATGAGTTTATATATGATTTTTATTTTATTTTTTTTCTCTTCGATCTCCATATTATTTATTCCCTTTGATAGATAAAATTTCTCATCAAATGTCATGACGATGAATTGCATTGGTTAGTTCAAAACACAAAGCCAAAAATTTCTCATTATAATTAATCTAGAATAATTTCATCATCAAAATATTATAAATCATATAAGCCTTAACTCAAAATTAATAATTATTCTGAACATGAAAATAAATCTCTTAAATCTTGATGATGATGATCACTGTCCACTAAGACCAATATGGTCGATCAGACCCTAAGAAAGGAATGATTAGTTGATATTATTTATTATTTTATTTTTATGATAAAAAATAAGGGAGAGAAGCATTCCGAGGTCACTGTAGTTTTGTTTAATTAACAAGTCAAGAAGGTTGGTAGTGTGGAAAATTCTATGAAAAAGGGAATGAATGTGATTAAGGGCCAGACAATCCAAGAGAAAGTGATTTTCATCTTTGACTCACTTAGTATAGTAGCGGTGGTAGTTTATTTCATCCCAAAGTATTTTTGGAATAGATTAACATCCAGTTTCACTTCTAAGCTCATGTGAATGAGTTATTATCTTTGCAATTTTCATTTTATTCTTAGCGCTGGTCAAAATAAGAAGGTAATTCTGGTTAGCAAGAGTGGGGTTGGTCACCTCCTTAAATTTGGAAATAATAACGTTTTTAATATTATCCTTATTCTCCAAGATGATGTCCTCCTTTATCATCAAATGGTCAAGCCAGGACTTGGCATCCTTATACTAACCTCGCTTGAGATAAAGATAGGGTTTTTTACTTCAGTTGGAAGCAATTTTGGGGACCCTCTTGGCTTCCATGTCAGACAAATTCTTCTTATACATCAGATACCTAAACATAGCCAAGATTCCAATAGGGGAAATTCTAGATTCTATAAAGATAATAATGTAGGGATTTCCACCTTTAATCATGAGGATGTAGGTTATAAATTTCTTTTGGATTATTTCAATATTTAGATATACTTCAACCTTACAATCACATCCATATTAAATAAAAGGGGTGACGAGAGCCTCAAAGAGGAACCTTTTTTTTTACTTAGAACCTAAATATGAGTCAACTTATAATTATTTTCAAACTCATAACAAGCTTTCCAGCCTCTTATAATCCTTTTCTCAATGCTATAGTTCTAGTTGAGTTGGTAGAAAATATCAATACATAAATATTTGTATGAAGAAACCTTCTCTAAGTACTTGTTATCATAAATGAAATTATTATATTTAATATTTTCGGATTTAATTATTATGACTTTAGTCTTGTCAATATTAAAAGTCATACTCGTCTTGGAGCAGTAATCATGGAGGGTTCTACGTTGCTTGTTGAGATCATCAAAGCTTCTGGTAAGAAGAACGATATCATCAGTATAAAGGAGAAAGTAATGACTCCAGCATTGAGCTTGGGTCCTTCATCACGAAAAAGTTCTAAACACTCATCAAGTTTTTCAATGTAAATGCAAAAAAAATTAAGTGATAGGGGACAACCTTTCTTAAGAATGGTGTTGCATTTAATATTTTTAGACCAAATGTCAATGGTTTTAAGCTTGGAAAAACATTCTCATATAACCTGGCAACAAAAACCCTCAACTCGATAGGAACCATTATCTCATCGAGTCTTTTCCATAGCTTCTACTAAGGAACTATGTCAAAAACTTTTCTGAAATCAACAAAACAATAGAAGAGACCAGTTTTATTGTTTTGACATTACATGGTAATGGCCCTAAGAGTGACAAGGTATTTATAGTGGAGAGATTCCTTCTAAAACAAGCTTTCCCATTTGCTATTTTACCATCGATTTCAAGCTAAGTTTTAATCTTCATCTTCAAAATGAATGCATCAAATTTGGCTAAAATGTATCTAAACGTAATAGTCCTATAGATTAGAGGGAACAATTTTATTCCCACTTTTAATGATAGGCACAATGAGGCTTTGTGTCCACATATTAGGTAAGTCATGCTTTTCTACCAAATTGAGGAGTTTATGTAGATGCAAGATGACAATGGACCTTTTCATTTGGAAAATCGTAGCTTGGTAACCTTCAGTATCCCTAGCTTTCCCAATAGTAATCTTATTAATATCAGACTCTATGTCTTCCAAATAAAAGGTATCTTCCTTTATAGGAGTGTTTCTGATGTTGTCCATGATGTCTGGGGAGTCATAATTTCTCTTAAGATAGATATCACATTTGTTTAAGGGAATCAAATTAATTTCTTTCAATTTATGGACAAGAATAATCCACCATAACTTTCTAGTACCAAATTTAGAGAGGTTAAGAAGACAATATTGCCTCTTATTTACATAATACTTTTTCTTCTTTTTTCATAAGAGCTTTGTAGGCACTGATGCTTTTACACTTAGTAGTCCCATTAGGAGAATCTCTAATCCTTTTTCTAGCAGAATTACATTCATTATCATACCACAAGTTAGAAGTTTTATTTTCCATTTTATATGATACCTTTGTAGAAAATTTGTTAATGATAGTGGAAAGGGTAGTAGTAAAATAATGGTACATGTGATAATGTTATTATTATATGTTAAGAAACCGAAATGCGTCCTTGAATATTTTAGTAAGAGATCCCTTTTTCTTTTGTCAAAGTGAATATGCCTTTGTCTCTCACCATTATTTTGCATTTGATTGGTGTACATATCAAGGTTAAGGGTTAAGGACAGAGGTTTGTGGTCAAAGTCAAGATCATGGTCATTTAGGAGGTCAAAATTAACAACAAGGTTGATAAGATGGGTATCAGATATCACATAGTCCAAAACATTGTTTCCACATCCATCAATACATGTCATCTAGCTAGAGGTAAGCCACTTGTGAATCCCATTACAAATAATCAGGTCCTCCGAACTAGAAAGCTTTATTTTCTCAGTACCAAATAGGTTCATAGTATTGTCTTCACAATTACTTTTGAATCGACTAGATAAGGCACAATCCTCATCAATCCATAAGGGGTTAGGGTTATATTTATTACTTAATAGATTAGTTTGGCTAGTAATAGTTTGAGCATTGAAGTATCTAAGGAGAAGGATATTTCCTTCATTCCTTAGATTGTGGATATCATGTTATAAGGTAATGAAGGGGTATTTTTACCTAGGTTGTTCTTCTTATAAGAGGTATAGTTGATAGGAGTGAAATAACAAATTTCAAGAAAAATACTATTGTTATTAGAGTCAAAGATTTAAATCCAAACATATTGATTAATGGGGTCAATCTTATGAAGTTGAATATGAGAAGAAATGTTATGTTTTATATAACAAGTTATACCACAAATGACCTTTCAAGAGGATTTCCTATTCCAAGTAGAGCAAAGAATAAATCCATCAATGTGGGAAACCCTACATTCGTCATGTTCCCACGTTTCAACTAAGATAATAAGATAAATATCAATCAGGATCCATCTTAACATCATACATTTATACCATGGAAAACCACAACATTTCCAGAAGAGGATCCATAGTGCTTCTAAGTCCTATTTATCACTCTTATTTTGGACTCTTTCTCTAATAATATCTTTCCTATTTCTAATGATTTCCCATTTTCCTTCCTTTCTTGCATCCTTTACCTTTTGGACCTCTTTCCTTAGTTCGGCTTGGTCTTCTGGGATAAGATATTTATTTATAAAGATTTGTGACCCTTTTAGACCTGGATATTTACTAAGTATATCTAACTTGTGGTGATTGAAACTTACTTTAAAGTGGATTCATATATGTTTATGCTCAATAATATTTCTCACCCTTTTTTATTCTATTAGATAAGATGTTTTAATTTGTGAATGAGCTTATCCTTTTTCTTTTACTATTTTTAACGTGCCCTTGTGATTTTTCTCTTTTATACCAATGACTATATGGTTAAGGGATCTTTTCTGTCATTCATTATCTAGTTCAATGAAATTTTTTCATTTCCCCTTTTATGGCTTTGATATCTTGTTTATTTGTTGTGCTACTTAGGGATGAATTATTATCTAGTTTTCTTTTAATTGTTTAATCTCGTTATTCATGGTGTAATTTGCTTCGCCATTGATTTTATTTTGTGTTTTAAATATTGCATCCTATCTTTCAATCTTTGGATTTTAGTCTTCAATTATATAATTTTATCTTCTAATGATTTGTGATTATTGCTAAGTATTTTAGATGATTTTGTTTTATGTCCTGTAAGCATTGTAGAGGTTTCTTTCTTGTGTTGCTTTTCCCTTTCTCCACTTTGTTGTTCTAAGGATTACTTTTAACATAAAACTAATATATTATAATAAAAGCAACTAAATCTTCCCAAAATTTATTGAATTATGAAAATTCCCATATCAAGGTAGAAAATATGTTATTTAATTCGTAATATTTAAGTGGCATTTATATCATTGATAAAAATATTTCTTAACCATTTAAAATATATTATAAAGTTCCAACAAATTATTGAGTAAGAGGCACTCTCTAGCCTAGTATGACAGATGTCATAATTTCCTTTAAGCATTTTTACCTGGTGAAATCACTGAAACCTAAAATTTAAAAATTAAAAAATAAATAAATAAATAAAATTAATAGTTATAATTGTAATTGTAATTTATTATAAGTATAATTATAATTAGTAATTAAACTTGATAACACCATATTAATTCTCGATGTACAAAGCACCAAGAAGCATCAAATCAACTATAAATAATTTATTTTTTTAATATTAAATTATTCAAAAACATTAAATTAGTTAGTCATTAATTTTTCTTTTAGAAATCATATAATAAAATATTATTTAGTTAATAATAAAATTCTAAGATATAAACCAACCAATGGAAAAAGCTCTACTCATAATGTAATACCATTTGGTGAAAAGGAACATTTAATTTACTTTCACTACAGTGACATGTAAACCATGGGCTATGCGGAAAGCCTAATGGGGAAATTAATTGTTTAAAGTTATTTTAATTTATTAAAAACTTCCTCTATGGAAAGCCATGAAATTTGGGGGAAAAGATACTAAAGGAATTTTTTTCGCTTACTAGACAATTAGAGTACAATTACTCCATTTCCCTAGAGATAAATCACCTCAATTAGGAAAAGAGGCCAAAAGGGTATTAGAGGAACTGGGGGAAATTATGATGGGAGAGAAATATGATTAATATCTTGAATGAGATGCTATTAAGGGAAGGCAAGACATTTCCAGTCAGGGAATTCTTAAGTTGGTTGGGCAGGTGGAATCCCTAGGTTGGACTTGTTGAGCTTGTGAGTTCCTGGGCTAGAATTGTTAGAGTCTGAGATGCTTGTGGACATACCTTGTTAGGTCTTTATCAGACAAATATTATGGAAGTGGAAAGCTAGCTTGGGGGGAGAAATGGTGGTTCTAGTTCTCATTGGTTGGGAGGAGTGGTCTTCTCCTCTGTAGATTTCCCAATAGCATGACCTAAGTAATATAATTACTTTCATTTGTAAATTCAAGAACATAGAATACTATTTATATTTATTGTAATGTGAAGTTTCTGCATGTCTCTATATATTATTTATAAAGAAATGATATGTTTTTCCTGTAAAATAATTTGTGAATTTGTGGCTAGCTTGAGTAAGGAAAGAAAGGAGAAGCAAATAAGTACTACATAAGTAATTTCTCACTTTGTTGGTTGATGTATTTAGGACTATTACCAATTTTGATGAACTATGAAATGTTTTTGGAAAGATTATGTGAACCATGTTTGTTATTGGAAAGTAGGGTAGTGGATGGTAAATATTGTGTGCAAGTTGAGGTGGGGTGTTAATGACTATACTTGGCTTTAAAGGGAATAACTAAAAATGTAGAGAAAAATTAATAGTGGAATCTAATCAACTCTGTAAAGGATTTGGTTAGTTCCCAGGCCTAGTCGACAAAGTCAACAACCTTGAAACAATGCTTTTCCATCACAGTGCAATACAAAAAATAATTAACTTAAGAAAAACACAAAATTTCACGCAATGGTTAAGAATATTGGTAACCGAAAACTATTGCTTTGCTTTATTAATTATTTATATAACATGACAGTGGAATATCCTTGCCCTATAAGACAACTCAGAGTTAATTACTTAGTAAAGCTAGGTTTCCAACAACTTGGGAACAACCCCTCATCTCTACAATGTTCCATTTCAAATAACAAAATATAAATACTGACTTTTAGACATTTGTAAATGAAGAACAAAGGTGTCAATTAGAAATAATAGAATACAATTATACATTATTATTTATAGTGAATAAAATTTGGGACCCAGATAAACCTTGAATACCTTGTGGACTCAAGATATATATAAATATGAATAAACCGAAGAAGGAAAATACAAATATTGTAACTCTCTTGAAAAATTCCTCATGATATGAACCATAAAATTGTAACATCAACATAAAAGAATAAATTAAGGAAAGAAATAATAAATCTTTGCAATGGCAGAACCAAATGAACCATGAATAAACTTACAATTTTCTTTAAATACTTTTTTAAAAGTAAAGATATAAGAAAATACCTATAATAAAAAGAAAAAATATCACACTAGTTAATATACAATGAAAATACCATTTGGCATAAATGAAGAGTAGCATAGTACCAACATGACACTGTAATTGAAAAACGGAGATGGAAAGTGATAACATAGTTCTCAATATAAATGCAAAATATCAAATAGATGCATTTCATATATCTCGAAATTCCTAAAATATATAGAATTGGACATCGTCATGTTCCATATATAAATAATACTACAACTAGAAATGGGTTTTAACATTAAATATTAACTATCAGTCCAAAAGCCAAAATAATTCTGAGATGATGGAAAAAGATGAAAAAGATTGAAACCCTGGCTCATGCCCTGTCTAGCACTAGAATAATTCACTTTAAAATGAATGGGTTGGAATGTAGATAAAAAGAAGCTAGAATATTCATTTAGTCCCTCCACAATTTGAAGCACCAAAGAGTAAGGCGAGTGTCTCACCTATCAGAAAACATGGGTACATGAAAAATAAACTAGGGTTTATAATCAACACTGCACAAAGAATTTGGAAATGAATAAGAGAAATAGGTTAAGGAAGTTTTACGTGGATAGAAACCCTTTCTCTTTAAAATTCCTTTGCACCTAGGGAAAACCCTCTACTTAGATTTTATTTCGTAAGTATTATTGCAAACAGAGAAGAAGGATTCCAATATTATAGAATAAAAAAATTACCTAGAGGAAGGGAGACCATGAAAACTCCATTAAGTTATTGTAGGTGTCAAAATGACGAAGTAGGATAACTATGGTGAATTACCCCTTCCATTACTTGTGTCGAAATAAATAAAATGTATAATATTAAAGTACAAATTTAGGTAAAAGATACAAACATTTTATGAAAGGAAAAATTAATGAAAACCTAAGTTTGAAAGTAATAAATTTATAAAAACTAACATATACCTATTATTTCTGCAAGCCATTGTAGAGACAAACACTCTTGGGAAAAACCAAAACCTACCCTTCAAGAGTTGCAAAGTTATTTTCCGCCATATAAGGCCAAGCAAATGAACAATTTGTGGCATCGGGAGAGTAGGGTGGTTACCCTCTAACTACCATATCCACTGAAATTTATCAATCCAAAAGTAGCTATCAATGGCCCTTGATGTGGCATCTCACTAATTTCAAGGCTAATGTGAGGCAAATTTGAACTCAAAGGGTTGATAAAGTACTTTATATAATTTCACCTTAGATATGTGACAAATAATGTGTATTCTTGCATGTGCATTAATCGTCATTCATGAACCAAGTTACATTTATATGGATGAAGTGAGTTAATGCATTATGTGCTAGGAATATGAAATCTATAACCCCACAACCTGATAATAATAATGTGGTTAATAAAAATAAAATTTACATGGTAACTTAGATAGAAAGTAATGTATAACCTTATATTCCAAGCTTGTAATAAATATATATACCAAGGGAGATTATGATGAGACTAATGTTAATATGTGATAAGTTAAAAAAAAAACGAGGTAGGTTAAAAGTGGTATTAGAGTTGAAGGGTTCAACATTGTGGTATGTTTAAGGGAAAATAGTAACAAATTGTTTTGTGTTCCATAGAAAAGAAGAACTAAAAATATGGAAACTTCGCCTACAGGGCCAAACTCTACACTCTTACTTAAATCAAATATTGAGATATGGGTGAAAATGGGTGAAGAACTTCAGTCCATATCCACTATGTTGTTTTTAAAGACTGTAAAATGTAAGGTAGAAATCCCTAATTATGAACTAAAAACATTAAATGAGAAACCAAATATGTTTCTATGTTATAAATCGAAGGCAAAAGAAGCGAAGAATATTGTTATGGGTACGTTGAGATAAATTCCATTACATAAGTTAGGTTATCAAAATACTAATCAAATTATTACTAAGGCACCCTTACCTATGAGAACTGATATGTTGGGAACCTACAAGAACAGGCAACTATTTGGAAGATTTATTTAATAACACATAATAATTAGTAAATCGTATCTCGTCAGTTTTGGATAGTGAGGAGAGAGAGAGAAGATCATGATTTATGAGGAAGAGGAATTTTATGAATAGAAAAATAAAAAGATATATATAGGAGTAAACTATGCATGGTGACATTTCTCATACCACGTATATGTTTAGAAAGGAAGGTGAGGGTGTTGCATGTGAAATCACCCTGAAAAGTTTGGGGTTATCTAAATAATGATTACCTGTTTCTAGCTATAAGGCCCCTTTATTAATTTGGAAAATTATGTTTTGTTACATAATTTTATGAGATCAATAATCATAAATATGTTTTAAATTAAAATTTATGATGGATTGTTAAGGAAGGGGATGGATACAAAGGGGTAAAAATTCTATTGGCACATGATACTTAATTATTAGGTATAACTGTGAAGTAATTACCTAAAGGATATAAATTACCTCCTGAGACATATACTAGATGAGTAACCAAGAACCTAGCTAAGGTAGTGAATGAGGGATAACAAATAAGTATCAAAAGAAAATTTTTGCTATTGGTAGTGTTTAGAACTAAAGCCTATTATAAAAATTATTAATGTTGAAGTTATTCTGCAACCTTTAGGTTGTGTCTAACTAGTTGTAAAATGTTTTTATTAGAAAAAATAGCTTTTGATATGACACTGTCAAGGTGATGAATTCTTGAGCTGGTTGGGTAGTGGAATTCCAACTAAAGCTTGTGTGCTCAATTTGAGAATCCTAGACTATGTCTTGTTCAAATAAGAGAGTCTTTCATATTAAATTGTGTAGGTCACTATTTTGTACTATCCTGGAGGAGAAATCGGTTCAAGGGAAGAAACTTAGTGATATGACTAGTCAAGTAGCTTGGGTGCGGAACCCTTCCCCCTTGTGAATTTATGTCTAATTCGCAAAGAAACAAAAAGAGACTAGAGAAACATTTTGAAACACTCACAATAGGAAGTGCATTAGAATATATTGGAAACCCTGTAATACATAAGGTCAAAATTTATGGTACTGAGGAAGTTGTGCGTGCCTATATTTAACAAAAAAAATTAAAGATTGAGTGAGATATAGAACACTTATGATTACAAAATGTATGAGTTAATTGGAATTATCTTTAGTGATTGGTGTGAATGGTTGGAATTTTTTTCAGTAAACTAAGATTTAGAAAATAATATGGTGAACATTGAAAGTGATGAAAAAATATTATTATATGTATTACTTAGGTATAAATCAGTCGAATACAGTAATAATTAGTTGCTACAAATCAGTTCAAATTTCATGACTAATGAAAATAAACTAGTAAGTGAATTAATAAATGTTTTACTTAAAATCCTCTTCAGGAAGGGTGTAAAAAAGGATTGGTTACAATAGTAAGGTAAAAATTGGAGAATTATTTATTGTTTAAAACCATCAAATTGGAGCCAAGAGGTGATAAACTATCATAATCACTAGATATGGAAGTAGACTAATCTAGGGAATAGTGGAGTGCGTAGTATATTTGATATTTTTAAAATGGAAGTGACATAATAACAATATTTAGGTCACTCCAGGACACCAAATAAACATGGAAGACCTTCATAACAGTGCTACTAATAATCAAAATATACCAAATTTATACTAAATTTAGCAAGCTTTAAGTGAACATGATTACAATTAATTACAAAATATGTTAAAATATTAGGAAGGAAATGCAATGACTACCGAGATATAGAAAAGCAATCTAAACAGCTTCTGAAATTCCTGTATATAATGGACATAGGGGGAAGCTCACTATTTTCATGAGTTACAGACTCATAATATTGAATCATGGAATGCTTAGCTAACTATTATAATTTATAAGTTACCTCGGAATTGGAAAGGTTGACTTTGATTGAAAATAAGATGACCAAAAAACTTTGATTTCTTGGAAATGACTATTAATTGTAATTACAATATCTAACAATTTTATCTGAAGTAGAACAACACAATAAACAATAATAAATATTTGATAGAATCTATGAGAAATCTAGTAGATATATTAAGGTAAAATTGTATAACTGCAAACTACAAGTTTTTTTTAACTTGGTCATTGCTAGTTTGAAGATTTTCTTTACATTATGGAAAATAGCATGCGATGGAAAAAGGATAGTATAGGAGATTATGCATATATAGATGTATGATAAGATACACATGAAAATGGATGTGTATATTTAATACTCTCAAGAATCTATTGTCCTAATGATACTTGAAGGATTGATGCTAGATATAGGGGAAAAAATATTAGAAAATAGGAAGATGAATGAGTAAGCTAATCAAGGCATTGTGGCATATAATATTATGGAAAAATTAAAGAAATAATAAAAGAATGTTGGTAGTCTACTAACAGAAATGTTACATATGTATGTTAACATGGAAAGGGCACCATATGACCACCAAATGATACCATAGGTAATTACATAAGAAACTTTAATATGATTGCTATAGACTTAAGTGAATTCTTTTAAAATGATTGATGATAATGAACAAATTCTTACAAAACCAATATGTCAAGATAACCACCCTAACATGATGTTTTGAGGCTACTGACAGGAAAGAAAGATGTAAGCATAACTAGTGAAGATGTAACCTCAGGCACTTTAATCAATCATTTTACCTATACAAATGGATGCAAACCCAATGAGGAGTTTCAGAAGAAAAAAATCATGGGTAAGGTGTGTCAGAACTGTATAGTTGTAATGTTTGGTAATGTAGACTTCTTATTATCTTTTTATTAAACTTAAGCATGTCGTATTACTCTAGGTTGTGCCCTAGAATTGTCATAGTATAATGGAAAAAGAATAAAGGAAGGGTATTACATCAAGGAAAACCCTGAATTATAAAACCCAAATTAAGACCTATAAGAAAACACTAGTTGATATATAATGTGGTTAGGACGAGGTACACTTGAATCAAGGAAAAAGATAATATTTTCCCAAACAGTAGTAAGTTTAAGTAATTGTCTTAGAATGTTGGTAATGTTTTTTGTGGGGTATTCGGTATCACGAAATTATGTTGGTGTCCAAAGAATCGATGATTAGTTGCAAGACATCATGGAGAAAAGGTAAGAAAAGTATTCCTTTGAACTTAAATAAAAGAAAATAGAAAAATGATGATTATAATAAGTATGATTATTGTGGGGAAGGTATAATAAGATAATTATTTATTCCCATGTTGGAGAAAAACTAATGTTTGTTAACATTGCATAAAACCTCACATGTCACTTATATTAAAATAATATGTTGTTAGATGAACTGAATAACATGTTGTGAACCAATATGGAAGAAAAAGATTACATATAACTTTCATCAAGAACCTGTAATGTAGGATAATAAATGCCAAAATTGAGGGAATGATACAAATTGGACTCTTAGTGGGTGCTAAAAGAAAATAGCAAAGAAGCTCAAGATGGGAATAACTAATTTTACTTGGGTAATTAGACAACAATATAGCCACCTTGAATCCAGTAGGAAAGGAAGTGATTCTAAAATGTACTCATGTATGAATAATGCATATGTAACATTTGAATTATAAATAAAAGAGCATAATAATTCTACAAAGTACGATAATGCACTAGTTTTAATCTATCATAAATTAAAGCAACAATAAATGGTTTCTAAAATGCTATTATGTAAGTAGTGCAAATGGAATTGGTACTCCCATGATCTGGAATTTATAGTGCGACTACATGGTGGGGTCCTTGGAAAGTTTCATAGCCATTGGGTAAGAAAAATCATTAATTTATAATTGTTTATGAGCTACAACGGTGTTTCTAACTCTTATTAAGTGCACACTGCTAACCCTTGTGGGGTTGCGAAGAATTTTGATCACCCTTGCTAGATACATAAATAAAAATTGATGATGATTGTAATAGAAATTGAAATTATATGTGTGTGTGTGTGTGTGTGTGTATGTTCTCAAATAATTATCAATGGAAACTAATGACATCCTTGTTGATTCTGAATGTAGGTCAAATCAAACAAAGAATTCCTGATCAAACCTCTGTGTATTCTTAATTGGAGAGAAATCATGTTGCAGAAGCAAGAAATGAGGTGGATTAAAGTACATTGAAGGCACCATAGCTCGGAAAAATAAACACTAGAAGATGACAATTTCATGCGTGAAGTATTTCTCAGTCTATTTTGAAGGGCTAGAAGAAAACATTGAGGACATTGTTTTCCTCAAGAGGGGGAAGATGTAATAACCCTGAGTGAGAAGTAAATATTTAATTTACTTTTATTGAAGTGACTTGGTAAACTATGGGCTATGGGGAAATCCTAGTGGGAACCTTGAATGTCTAAAGTTATTTTAATTTTATTTATAAAAAAAATCGGTTATGGAAATAAATGGAATTAACATGAAAAAGATACTAAATGAAAATATTTACACTTACCAAATAGTTAGAGGACAATTACTCTCTTCCCCTAGAGATAAATCATCTCATTTGGGAAATGAATCCAAGATGGTATGATAGGAACCTAGGGAAACCAATATGGGAGAGAAAGAAGCTTAATACCTTGAAAAACACACTATTAAGGGAAGGTAGGACACTACCAGTTAAGATATTATTGACCTGGTTGGGGCCAATGGAATCCATAAGTGAAACTTGTTGAGTCTGTGAGTTCTTAGGCTAGAATTGTTACAATTTTAGATGCCTGCGGATACACCTTGTTAGGTATCTACCAAACAACTATTCTAGAACTGGAAAACTAGCTTGGGGGGAGAACTGGTGGTTGGCATTCTCATTGGTTGGGAGCAATGGTCTTATCCTCTATAAATTTCCTCGAATCTTGACCTAAGGAATATATGCACTTCAAATTATGAATTTTAAAAGATAGAATACTATTTATAATTATTATAATGTCAAGTTTCTAGAAGTATATATGTATTAGATATAAATAAATGATATGCCTTTCATGTAAAATAATTTGTGACTTTTTGGCTAGCTAGAGTAAGCAAAGAATCGAGAAGAAATATGTATTACATAAGTAATTTCTTCTTTTTTTTATTAATATAAGTAGGACTATGACCAAATTTTTGTTAAATTATGAATTTTTCCTTGAAATATTATGTGAACTATGTTTATGATTAGAAAGAAAGGTTTTGGATGGTATATCCTAACTGCAAGTTAAATTGGGGTGTTAATGATTGTACTTCGCTTTAAGAGACACTACTAAAAAGAAAGAGAAAAATTAACAATGGAATATGATAAAATATGTAAGGAATTGGGTTAGTTCCCAGGCCTAGTCGATGAATTCAACGACGTTAGAACAACCTATTTCTGTTATAGTGAAATAGAGAAATAATTAACTTAAGATAAAGGAAAAAAATCATGAAATGGTTAGGAATAGTGGTGACTGAAAACTACTACTCCATTTTATTAATTTTTTGGTGAACATAATTGTGGAATATCCTTACAACCCTATAAGATAATTTGGGTTAGTTCCTAGGCCAATTCAGGTTACCAACAACCTGGGAACAATCCCTCAACTTAACAAGTTTTCACTACAAATAAACAAGTTACAAATAATGATGTATGAACAATTGTAATGAAAAACACATGTTTCAACTAGAAATAACAGAAGACAATTATATATTATTATTTTTAGCAAATAAAATTTGGGATCCATATAAAAATTGAATACCTTGCAAACTCAATATATATATCAATATCAACAAATCCAAGAAGGAAGTTTTGAATATTATAATTCTACTAAACAATTCCTCACAGTATGAATTATAACATTATAAAATCAAAATAAAAGAATAAATTAATAGATGAAATAATAAATATTGCAATGATACAACCAAAAGGAACTGTAAATAAACTTATAATTTTCATTAAGGATTGTTTTTAAAAGAAATGATATAAGAAAATACCGAGAATAAAGAGAAAAATTATCATGTTGGTTAGTATATATTGAAAATAGCATTTTGTTGTAGCAGCTGCAACACCCTCCAAAATTTTGGCCTGCATCCAAATTTTTGGGCCTTCCTTAGATTTTTCCCTAATGGTTGTAAACACTCGGGTGCATTCCATGAGCTCTTGTGAAGTCTCCATAACCTTTTTACTTGATCGATCACCAATCGTCTTTTGACATGTTGATTTCTATTTCATACTTGTGATCTTGTTATCGCAATTTTGAAGCTTTTTATTTTTGTGAATGAGCTGTTTTCACTTTGTGAGCATCATTCATACTCATACATACAGTTGCAAGCACTTTCATGTAACTGTCATCACGGTCATTCAAAGATCTATCTCAAGTGTCACACTTGTCGCTCTTAACCTTTAAGACAACCTCACTAAACACATGTTTATCTTGTTGGTTTGAGGTGTCTTATCATCGAGTCATTCTAAGTGTGTAATCACAATTTCATGTATGCACAAAGTTCACTTGATCTCACACTTAGCTATTTTTCCCAAAAATATTTCGACCGGAAAACCCTCCTTCAACCGAACCACGACTAAGTTGCATTGTGTAGTCTCATCTCTCAGTGACACTAATTTGTTGCCCAAAACTTCGTACATCTTGAGGTTGTCCTTTGGGGCATCCTGCACTGCACAATCCTAGAAGTGAGCAAGCTAAATCTCTCCCAGAAGTGTGCAGAAGTTATCCCCAAGTCTGATCCAATCTGTGCTTTCCATAATATCGCTGATCGAGCCTCCCTCTGATTTATCGAAATCTTGAAGTCCATTGTGACCTCGGGATACACTTCTCACCAAAACTGTGCAAACATGCCCAACTCCCTGCCCTACACTGCCTGCAGAAACTATACAATCATGCGAGTTAGGCTTTTACTTGCTGACACTGTATTGTTCGAAGAAATTTCGCAACTCTAACTAGTAGGGCCCTGTTCGCTTGCTCTACATTGTCCCTGAAAATTGTGTAGTTTTGACTAGCACTCTCCCTGCTAGACTACTCTGCACTCATCCTAGAAACTCCACAATTGTGTCGAGAAGGCCCCTACTACCTATCTAAAATTATCCCTCAAAACTATGCCATTGTGACATCTAACTCCCTGCAACTCGATCCAACCTTGCTATGGAAAACTACGCAGAAATGTCTAAAAGTGCCTCATGCGGCCCACTCTATCTTCCTCAGAGAAACTATATAGATTCCCAGCTGGACCCCAATATGACCTACCAGTCCTTATCCTGAAAACTACACAGAATTGCCCAATAGCTGCTCTCGGCACCTTGCCTTTCCTTCCTCCTAAGAATTGCACAATTTTGCACCACTGGGTTCTACCTTGCAGTTGTCACTATTGTCCTAGATTATGCAAATATGCCTCCCAGTGACATCTATGTAGGTTTTCTTCATAGTTCTTTCGAGCCTCTCATCCCATCTTGAGCTTTTCTCTACATAGTTTTAATGCATTATCCTCCCTCCTAGTCACTTGCACCAAAACTAGATAAAATGCATCATGCTAGACTAGGATATTTTTTTATTTGATGTCATCCCATCATGAGAGAATTACAGGAATAGGTACATTGATGGAGCAGGGTGCGATGATGAATAAGATGAAAAAGGAGTGCATGCTAGAAGACTTGCTCGTAGCTGAATGAAGGTACCAAGCACATGGAGCAGCAAGCGAAAGGGATACACACTTTTCCATGTGGAGGTGAAGAAATGATACATTGAGAGCACACCTACCACTCAGCATCATAGTAGCTTGACACAATCACCAAAGTTAGCTAGTACATGTCAGCAGTGTCATGTCAAGTTATGTCATGAGTTGTCTCAACCACATCACTACTATGTGCCATACTTGTTGTAACCTAATGTAATGTAATGTTAAAGTCCAAGAGATGCACATATGAAGTTGAAGATTCACGTCAGTTGAAAATTCATAGGAAGTTTAATGGTCATGAGGAGAGTCCAAGGGTCATAAGGGTCCAACATTACCCTTGGCTATATATACCCCCTCATTGTATGAGCAAAGAAATTTTCACCTTGGCTCCTCCCACATAGCCTTGAGAGTCTGTAGTATCTTCTTTGAGGAGTGAGGAGTGGCTCCAATGTCCCACTACTGGGGCTAGTGGTGTATGGTGTATAGATGTGTCTTGGAACTTTTTGTTAATTCATAATCCTGTATTAGAGTAGCACATTTTCAAACATGTTTTGTATCCATTTGTAAGACTATTTAATTGTTTGAAATGCATGTTTACTTAATCTTTACTAAGATAGTTGAACTACTTCGGTTATTTTAGTACGTACACTGTTGAAGATATGTTGTATTATTTGTCATTGTTGTCTCATATGTGCTGACTACTACACTAGATATTAGACAGACCATTCTTGTTTTCCTTGGTTATAATGACCATCACCCCCGTGTGGACTACTCTGCTCAACAGTGTACGTGTTTTCCCTTACAATTTGATTTTAATGACTACCACATCCACTATGGACTATTATGCTTGGTGCTAGACAAACCCTTGTTGTTTTCGCGTGTGCCTCTCCCTAGGTGGTACTACTACCTCTCATCTAGAGGCTCACTTTTACCCTCCCCCTTACAGTAAGAGAACCCAAACACAAAGTTAAATTAAGCACTCACTAGGCATACTCACCTTGCTTTCTTGAGGTTACAAGCATAACACTCTCATGTGATGAACAACAACAGCTAAGGAAAATCTCTATGATGTCAAGTTGGGACTTCATACCGTGTATATCCCCTTTATTGGAAGGTCTAGCACCATCAACAAAATGGAACTAGAAGGAGGGGCTAGATGACATTTTGCGCTCATAGAGTCTCGTTGAATCTCTTATTTAAAGTGGATCTTCCTAAAATCATAATCCTAGGATGTTTTTCCAAAGAGCTTAATTGTACCATCCCTATAGAACTCATTCATGACCTCTCCAAAATTAAGTTCGATGGTGAGGGTGAATCAAATTTTCGTGAACATCCCTTTCAAGTTATCTGTCTTTGTTTTTCTAGCAAAGTATATTCTGAAGAGGTCATGGTTATATTACTCACCCTCACATTTGAAGGTCGTGTTAAGAAATGGTGTCATACATTTCCTATTGCTTCTATTCATTCAATTTCTTAGCTTTCTAGGATGTTGTGTACACCTTTTGATAAGTACAACCATGAATATTTCTGTAAAATAATCCGTCATTTAAGAATGAAGCCTGATGAATTAGTTGAGGACTTTGTTGATCATTTCCTTCACCTCTATTGTCAAATTCCTAAAAAAAATTGAACTCAGATTTCTTGCGACAAGATTTTAAGTGCCAAGTTCATGTTTCCAATTATGGTGCACCTCCTAGTTTCCCTTCTTCCCGAACTCTTGCAAATGATGAGGCACCTCAGATTGAAGAGGAGGAGCCTAATCCTCCCCATTTTCCAGTCCCAGTGTGGGTGCCCCCTTGCAGTGATTCCAATGTTGAGAAATATGTGTAGCATGTCCCCATCCCATCTTTTCATCTATGTCCCACTTCTATGGAGGAAGTTCCCAAATAGCTCAGGAAGCCTATAACAAAGACTCACTCCTCCATTCCATAAGAGGAAGTCACCATTCATAAATAAAGTCTCGAATCTGATCTGCATTTGTGCCATCTCACATCATATACAAGCCATGACTCCTTGTACCATGACTCACTTGATCAATCTGCTCCACCAGTGAGTTTTTTTCATCCTCTTTATTCTCAAATTGCTGGCTCAAATTGCGATTAGGTGCAAGGAAGTCACATTACACATAGAGGACCAGAAAGGTCAGGATACTATCAATCTTCCTTCTCTATTTCAAAATTGTCTGCATCAAGACAATGAACTTCCATTCTTGAATGATTCTTAATCTGAATCTCGATGAAACATCTTGTACAATTAATTCTTTTGGTCAACCCCTAACACTGGGCAGTTATCACTCCCATGGTTCCATATGCCTTAATGAACTCCCAAGCACATCATGTGATCTTCCATTTATCATGAATACCCTAAATCAAATCTAGAATTTCCTTCGGTCAAAAAGGACATGCATATTGAAACTTCCTCTTCACCTCACTTGCTCTTATGTGCTACCATTCATGACACATCTTCATGTGGTGGAGATACTTAATTTTCTCTCACTTCTCCATCCGACGAGTTATCTCCTCAACTGATAAAATACATTGAGTTTTTCCATGATGAAGTTGAAAACAGTTTAATCATAGAGTGTTCTGCTCATTCCCTGTCATCTCTTCGTGTGCATGAAGATGAGTCCAAATAAGCTTGTTGAAGTTGAAAAAGCGCGTGAAACTTGTGACGAAGATGGCTACAATCTTGAGAGTAGTTTTGAAATAAAAAACAACACTCATACTCAAGCCATGCATGCTTTGGTTCATGCTTCAAAAGATGACTCCTCAATTCTGGAAAGTTTCAAGATGTACGAGGGAGTCGAGGCACTTCAATGCCCGTTTATGGTTATGTCAGGACCTCACAACTCTTGTAATCCCCCGAACTAAATCAGATCTAGTTGCTCATGCACAATCCATTTTTCTGTATGATTTCAATGAGTGTGGATCCCCATGTAGAAAATGTTTGGTATTCTAGCTGTGATTTTTCAAAGTTTCATAATTTTAATCATGGTCGAATCCACAAACCTGTTACAGCATGGCCATCTTCATGCATACATATTACATGAAACTGGGATTGGGAAAGTTTGTCTCTCATGAAATCATGGAATGGTGAAGATAGTCATCTCAAATATTGTATTTTCCTACAATCATACTTATCAAATTTTCCCTCTCATGATCAATTCCTAATTCCTCTTGCAAATCGTGTACTAGGAATCAACCCACTCATCACACCAACAATTCCCCTATGTGAGGATGCACGCACAAGCTATCACATGAATCAATTTCCTCTCCCAAACTAGTTCCATGCATTCACAATGCTAGCATCTATTTTAAATTCCTATGATGACCTTGATGCCTGCCTAATTTTTTGTGAGTTGCAGGAAGGTGTCCTGTCATGTGTATCTCACAAAAAACTTGATTCCATTGATCAAAACATTCGAGAGATTGTTCAAACGGGTTTCTATTTATTCATTTCAAACTTGGAATCTAGCGTTTCAACCAGCTCATCTGATCATTCCTCTATCTTGGGTGATTGTCATTAAACTTATCATTTTCCCAACAGTACCTCTGATGACACTTGATTTGCCCTCTCTGATCTTCATTGTTTAGCATCTTTCTCAATAGATTTATAACAAGTAGGTTAGGCACTTGAGCCTATGTTGATGGTTATGGAAGGTCCTCACTATCTTGGCATGATTGTTGAGAATGATCAGACATATTTTTCCTTACAACATTCCCATCATGATCCCGTATGTAAAATTAAATATTCACCCTTTCATAGATCACGAGGCTCTCCAAACAACCATCATGAATTTTATGATCCAATTTTTCAATGGCTAGAACAATCTTACTTGGCAAGCCATGCTGCAGGTAACAAGCTTCAATCCTTCCTCACACTTTCTAAGAATCTTGGTGCAGATGAAAACACACTCGCAAGAGGCTTCCGAGGTTTATTTAATAATGGTATCCATCATAGAGGTAAGCACATGTATTGGGTGGTTGTGACACATTTTTCTACCCAAATGCAAGATCTTGCTTTCCATGTGCAACTTTTTCAAGTTTTTGTATTTTCTATTGCATACTACTTTTTATCTATTCTAATTGTTGGTATCTTTGTGGATGCAACTCTGGAGAAAATATGATGGATTGACTAGAAATTTCATTTCATGTAACCTTGATTATTTAATGGTTAGAATAAGAGTAGGATCATTTGCATCTTAGTTCTCCTTTCCTTCCACTTATTTTTCACTCGCAGTATGTCATGGTTTTCATATTTCGATTGTACAACCTGTTTGTATTGGTTGCTTGGCTTTCTTGTCCTTTAGTTTTGTTTTCCTTTTGTGTATGCATTTCCTCTCATCTTGTTTTTTTCTTTCATGTTGATTTTTTCCATTTGTTTGCAATGCACAAATAAGTGTTGTTCCTGCGCTATGTTTTGGCTTTTGAATAAGTATCTCGCTGAACTTTAGGAGTCTTGTGACACTACAGTGCTTGGTGAGTCATGTGATCATCTTCTCTGTGCTTGGTTATAACGTTTGGCTAATGAAGTCTCAATGAAAAATATGATCTGCCTGTATAGAAAGCTATGGTCAAACCATGAACCTATGCCCAAACTAGGAAACCCCATGTCTATACTCAGTCTTTTACTCTATGTGTTCAAGCTTATCCAAGTAGTAGAAATGGAGAAGGGGAAAAATCTAAATGAGAAAACCTAAATTAGAGGTATTACATGATCTCTAAAAGAACAACCTCTTCTTCTCTCAATAAGTCGATATCCCTCTTCTACTGCAAAAATAAATAAGTTCCTATGCACAATCCTCTTTCAAAAAATTACAAAGGCGAAAGAAGAGAAAGGCTTCCTGCGTAGAGAGGTGATGTAGGAAACTCCACATGGGTAGTAACCAAGCTCACTGGCAGTGGATCAATGCTTGTGTTCCTGTATGATTCCATTTGGCTACTATCCAAGCCTGCTAGTAGCGGAGCAACATTAGAGATGAAAAGTTATACTTTGAAAATCTTAAGCTTGTGAGCCATACCCTTCCCTATTTTGAAACACTGTGATCTAGCTGAAACAAGATGAACCATGTTTGTACATGGGGTATGTGGGGAAGTCAAAGTAACATGCACAATGAATCAATACTCCCTGAAAGGCCAAGGACCTCTGCTGAAAATGAAGTGAAACAAAGAAGCTTGTATTCAACAAGTGTATCACCAAGTGTTGTAGCGGCTGCAACAGGCTACAAAATTTTGGCTTACATCAAAATTTTGGAGCCTGGCTTGGATTTTCCCCTGATGGTTGCAAACACTCGGGATCATTACATCAGCTCTTGTCAAGTCTTTACACCCTTTTTGCTTGATCGACCACTGGTCATCTTTTAGCATGTTGATTGCTATGTCATGCTTGTGATCTTGTTTTGGATGTTTTGAATGTTTTTCTTTGTCTGCATGATTTTTTTTCACTCTATGAACATCAGTCACACTCACATACAAATTTGTGAGCACTATTGTGCAAGTGTCATCAAATTTTTTCGAATATATATCTCATGTGTCACACTTGTCACTATTAACCTTTAAGACAGTCTCACTGAGCACATGTTTTTCCTTTTGGTTCGAGGTGTCTTTTCGTTGAGTCATGCTAAGTGTGTGATCACAATGTCATGTATGCACAAGTTTACCTGCTCTCGCACTTAGCCATTTTTCTTGAAAATAATTTGGCTGGAGAACCCTCCCTCAAATGGACACCGACTAAGCTTCCCTACATATTCTTAGCTCTAAGTGACTCTGCTCTGCTATCCAGAACTCCACAGAGCTTGAGGTTGTCATATAGGTCATCCTGTACTGCATAATCCTGGAAGTGAGAAAGCTCACTATCTCCAAGAACTACACAGAAGTTGTCCCCAAATCTGATCCAATATGTGCTTCCCAGAAGATCACTCATCAAGCCTCCCTCTGGTTTACCAAAAACCTAAACTGCATTGTTACCCTGGGCTACACTTTTCTCCAAAACTATGCAAACATGGCCAACTACCTACTCTTCATTGCCTATAGAAATTGCACAATCATGTGAGTCGGGCCTCTGTTTACTAGCACTGAAATGTTGCAAGAAATTGCGTAGATCTGATTAGAAAGCCCCTCCTATTGGCTTGCTCTTCCCTCTCCCTAAAAATTTAGAGTTTTGACTCGTACTCTCCTTCCTACCCAAGTCTAAACTCATCCTGGAAACTATGCAATTGGGTTGGGAAGGCCCCTGCTACTTATTTGACATTGTCCCTCAAAATTCCACAGTTTTGACCAACACCTCCCCGCATTCTGATCCAACCTTGCTATGGAAAATTGTAAATAAATTTCTGCAAGTACCTCCTACTACTCACTCTGTCTTCCTCATAGAAACTATGTAGATTCCTAGCTAGACCCTCAGATGACCTGCCCAATACTCATCTTGAAAACTACGTAGAATTTCGTAGTCGTTCCTCCCGACACCCTTCGTTGTCTTCCTTCCAGAAACTATGCAGTTCTGCCCAACTTGGTTCTACCTTGAAACTGTCATTGTTTTCCCGGATTGCACAAATCTACCTCCCAGTGACATCTGCATAGTTTTCCTGATAGTGCTTTGTAGCCTCTCATCCCAAACTGAGTTGTGCTCCATGTAGTTCCAGTGCCTTGTCCTCCCTCACAGTCAACTGCACCTGAAACCGAAAGAAATACATCATGCTAGACTAGGATATTTTTGAATTTGACGTCATCGTATCATGAGCGAATTACAAGAATAGGTACATTCATGTAACATGGCATGAAAATGAATAGGATGAAGAAGGAGCACATGCTAGAAGACTTTGCTCGCAGTCGAACGAAGGTACCAAGAACATGGAGTAGTAAGCGAAAGGAATATATGTTTTTCAACCATCAAGCAAAGAACAAGACCATTGAATACCCCACACACTTTTCCATGCAGACGTGAAGTCATGACACACTGAGAGCACACCCATCACTTAGCAACATAGCAGCTCGACATGGACACCATAGTAAGCCAATACATGTGAGTAGTGTCATGTCGAGTTGTGTCAGCCACATCACTACTATGGGCCACGCTTGTTGTAATCAAATCTAATTTAATGTGAAAGTGCAAGAGACACACATATAAAGTTGAAGAGTCATGTCAATTGAAAATTGATAGGAAGTTGAATGGTCATGAGTGGATTCTAAGATTCACAAGGGTCTAGCATAACCCTTGCCTATATATACCCCCTCATTATATGAGCAAAGGAACTTTCACCTTGGCTCCTCCCCCATAACCTTGAGAGTCTGTAGTATGTTCTTTGAGGAGTAAGGAGTGACTCCAATGTCCCACTACTGGGGCTAGTGATGAACGGTGTACAAATGTGTCTTTGAACTTTTGTGTAATTCATAAGTCTTTCCGAGGCTAGCATGTTTTCTCACATGTTTTGTATCCTTTTGTAAGACTATTCTTTAAGTTTTTGTGATGCATGTTTTCTTAACCTACACTAAGATAGTTGAACTACTTTGGTTATTTTTGTACTTACATTATTGAATATGCATTGTATTGTTTAGCACTTTTGTCTTGTCTGTGTCAACCACTCCGCTAGACATTAGACAAACCATTCTTGTTTTCCTTGGTTATAACAACAGTCACCCCTATGTGGACTACTCCGTTGGATGGTGTACATGGTTTCCCTTTCACTTTGGTATTAATGACTGCCACATCCACTGTGGACTACTCTGATGGATGCTAGACAAACCCTTCTTGTTTTCACATGCATCTCTCCATGGGTGGTATTACTACCTCTCACCTAGAGGTTCACTTTTACCCTCTCCCTTATAGTAAGAGAACTTGGACACAAAGTTATATTAAGCACTCACCAGGCATACTCACTTCTCTTTGTTGAAGTTACAATGATAACACTCCCATGTGCTGAACAACAAGAGCTAAGGAAAATATCTAAGATAATGGAAACCAAGCCATCATACTAGATGGGACCCCTACATCAAACAATGTGAGGTGTAGTTGGCACTTCATACATGGGAGATCCACTTTGTTCGTGGGTCCACCACCATCAACACATTTGAAATCAATGAATAGTAGTAGAGAACCAAGATAACATCGCAATTAAAAAATAAGGATGGAAAGAGATACACAATTCTCAATACAAATGATAAATATGAAATGGATGAACTTAACAAATGTTGAAATTCCTTAATTATACAAAATTGGACATCATTGTTTTCCATTTATAAAAAATACTAAAAATTGCAAAGTATTTTCTTATTTTATGTTAACTATGAGTCCAAAACCCTAATTAGTGTGGAGATAATGGAAAAAGATAAGAAAATATGAAACCCTGGCCCGAATCCTATCCAGTGCTAGTCGAATGCACCTAAAAACAAAATGGATAGAGTGTAACCAAGAGGAACTTCGAATAATTGTTGATTCCCTCCATAATTTCAAGCACCAAAGAGTAAGACGGGAGACTCACATCTCAGAAAACATGGATAAGGTAAAAAAGAATTAGGGTTGATAATTAACCTCACACAGAGAATTTGTAAAAGAATAAGAGAAATAGGTATTTACATGGACAAAATCCCTTGCTCTCTGATAGGCTTGCATACTTCAAGAAAACCCTCTTCTTAGAAAATTTTTCATAAGTGATATTGAAAATAGAGAAGAAGGTCGACAACTGTATAGAATAAAAAAATTACCTAGATGAAGGGAGATCCCCGCAACTCCATTAAGTCATTGTAGGCAATAAAATGTAAAATGGGTATTACTATGGCGTACTACCTTTCTCCATTACTAGTGTCAAAACACATGAAATGTATAGTATAAAATTACATCTTTAGATACAAGCTACACACATTTTATGAAAAGGAAGCATTCAATGCAAATCTAGGCAGCCAAGTAAGAACTTTATAAACCCTAACGTATACCTATTACTATTGTGAGCCAATGTAGAGATGAACAATCTTGGGAAAAACCAAAACCTACCCTCTAGGAATTGCAAAGTTGCTTTCCTCCCAAGAAGACCAAGTGAATGAACCATTTCTGACATTAGGAGAGGAGGGTGATTATGCTCTAACTACCATCTCCACTGAGATCCTTCAATCCAATCCTAGCTAACAAGGGCCCTTGATATGGCATATCACTAGTTTTGAGGCTAATGTCACGCAATTGTGAGCTTAAATATTTCAAAAGGGACCATATGTAATTTCACCTATATGTGTGAAAAACATCTTGTATACGAAAGCATTGCCTGCGTTTGCATTAATTTTCACTAGTGAACCAAGTTTCATGTGGATGCACTAGGTTAATGACTTATGAGCTAGGCATATGAAGCCTATTACCTTGCAACCCAGTTATAATAATGCAGTTAATAAAAATAAAGTTTATATTGTAACTTAGTTTAAAATTAATGTATAACCTTATATTTTAAGTTTGTAATAAATATACATGCCAAGGGAGATTATTATCAAATTAATGTTATATGTGATAAGTTAAATTTTTTTGTCGGTATATTACAATTTGTATCAAATTTGAAGTGTGCGACATTGTGGCATATTTAATGGAAAATAGTTACAAACTGTGTAGTGTTCCATGGAAAAGAAGAATTCAAAATATGGAAACTTTGCCTATAGGGCCAACTTTGCACTCCTAATTAAATCAAATCATGAGATATGAGTGGATTTGGTGGAAAAACTTCAGTCCATATCCATTATGCCATTTTAAACAATGAAGAATGTAGGGTAGAAATCACTAATTAATAACTGGAAACAATTAATGAGAAACCAAATAAGTTTCTATGATATAAAGCCAAGGAAAAATAAGTGAATAGTTTTGTTATGAGTACATTGAAATAAATTGCATTAGACAAGTTAAGTTATGAGAATTCTAATCAAATTATTACTGAGGTACCCTTACCTACAATAAATGATATGATGGGCACCTAGGAGAACCAACAACTGTTTCGAATATTTACTTGATAAGATATAATAATTAGCAAATCATGTCCGTCACTATTGGATAGTGAGCGAAGAGAGAGATGTTCATTACCTATGAGAATGAGGAATGTATGCATAGAAAAATAAGAATATGTACATATAACTTAACTAAGTACAACGAAATTTCTTATATCACATATATGTTTGAAAAGGAAGGTGGAGGAAGGTCAGGGTATTGCATGTGAAATCGCCCTAAAAGGTTTTGGATTATCTAAATAATGATTACCTGTTTCTAGTTTTAAGTCCCTTCTATTAATTTGAAAATTTTTGTTTAGATACCTAATTTTATGAGATCAATAATCATAAATATGTTTTCAATTAAATATCTACTATGAATTGGTAAATAAGGATACATATACAAAGGGGTAATGATTCTATTTGTGAGTAATACGTAAATATTAAGTACAATTTCGAAATAATTACCTGAAGGGTAAAAAATACCTAGTCACGCATATACTAGATTAGTAACAACAAACCTAACTTAGGTAGTGAATAAGGGAATAACATATAAATATTAAAATAATTTGTTTCCTATTGGTAGTGTTCATAATGAAAGCCTACTGTGAAAATTGTTAATGTTGTAATTATGTTGCAACAGGTAGGTTGTGTCTAACTAGTTTTAATATGATTTAATTGGAATGAAAGAACCTTAGATGGGACACCATCGACATCAGGAATTATTTAGCTAGTCATCCAATGGAATTGCAATTTAAGCCTGTGTGGTAAGTTCAAAAACCGTAGACTAAGTCTGGACGGGATCGTGGATGGGATCATATAGCCTTTGGGATCAAATTATGCATTTCATTGTTTTGAACTAGTGTGGAGGAGAAATTGATTCAAGCCAGGAGACGTAGTGGTGTGACTAGGCTCATAGGTTGGGTATAGCACCTTTCACCCCTATGAATTTGTGGTTATTTCACAAAGCAAAAAAAAACAGATTACAACAATGTTGTGAAACACTTAGAATAAGAAGTGCAGTAGAAGATATTGGAAACCCTATAATACATAAAGTTGAAATTTATGGTATTGAGGAAGTTCTGTCTGATTATATTTAATGATAATTTTTGTCAAATATTTAGTGGGACATGGAGCACTTATGATTACAAAATGTATGAATTAATTGGAATTATCTAGAGTGATTGGTGGGAATGGTTGGAATCCTTTTCACCAAACTAAAATTTAGCAAATAATATGGAAAAGAATAACAATGATGAAAAAAATATTATTATATGTATAAAATAGGTATAAATAAGTTTGATATAATAAAATCTAACTCCTAAAATTAGTTCTAATTCCACGACTAATGAAAACAAAGTAGTAACGAAATTCATAAACTTTTTAGTAAAATCCTTTTCATGAAAAGGGTGTAAAAGGACTGGTTACAATAGTAAAGTTTATGACAGAATTGTTTCTTGTTTAAAACGAATGAATTGGAGGTGAGAGGTGATAAACTATCACAAAAACTAGAGATGGAAGGAGACTAGTCTCAATAATAGTGAAGTGGGGAGAATATTTGAGATTTTTAAATTTGAAGTGACATAATAAAAAATTTTGGGTCCCTCCAAGACACCAAATAAACATGGGATAACTTTAGAACATTGTTTCTTATACTCAAAAGATACCAACTTTATATTAAATTTAGCAAGAATTGAGTGAGAAAGGTTAGAGTTAATTATAAAATATGGAAAATAATTATGAAGCAAATGCAATGACTCCCCGGATATAGAAACGCAATCTAGACAATTTCTGAAATTCTTATACTTGATAGACGTAGGGTGGAGCTCAAGATTATTGTCAGCTACAGACTCATAATAATGATTCATTGAATGATCCGCTAATTGATCTAATTTATAACAACCTTCCTATTGGAAAAGTTAAATTTGATTGAAAATACTATGACCATAGAAGTTGTATTTATTAGAAATAATTGTTAATTGTAATTCCAATATCTAATTATTTGATTTGAAGTGGAACAACAGGATAGATAAGAATAAATGGTCACTATACTCTATGAGGAATCTAATAGATATATCAAGGTGAAATGATATAACCGCAAACTACAAGAGACATTTTTTAACTTGGTCATTTCTAGTCTGAAGATTTCCTTTAAATTTTGGAAAATAACATGAGTTGTAAAAAGGACAATATAGGAGATTATGTATTTATATAAGTGATAAAGTACATAGGATAATGGATGTGTATATTCACTACTTAACTTGGTCATTTCTAGTCTGAAGCTTTCCTTTAAATTTTGGAAAATAACATGAGTTGTAAAAAGGACAATATAGGAGATTATGTATTTATGTAAGTGATAAAGTACATAGGATAATGGATGTGTATATTCAGTACTCTGAGGAGTCTATTGTCGTAATGAGAGTTAAAGGAATGATGGTAGATATAGATAAAAGAAAAGGATTAAAATATAGGAAGATGGATTACTACAATGATTAAGTAAATGTGGCATTATTTTTATAGAAAACATAAAGATATGATAAAATAATATTGGTAGTCTATTGGAAAAAGTGTTACCTATGCATGTTAACACAGAAAGTGAAGCATGCCACCAGTCAATGCTACCAATAGACATAAATGAAGTATGGTCAAATGATTGATTATAATTAACAAATCCTTACAAAAGCAATATGCCAAGATCACCACACTAGCATGACGTTTTGAGCTTGATGACAGGAATGGAAGATGCAAGCATAGCTAGAACACATGTAACCACAAGCACTTTAGTAAATATTTTTCAATATACAAAGGGATTTAAACCCAATGAGAGAGTTGTGGAATAAAAATAAAATAAAATTCATGGGTAAGGTGTGTGACAACTGTACAGAAGTAATATTTGATGATGTAGTCTTCTCATTATCTTCTATTGATCTTAAGCATGCCATATTACTCTATATTATGCACTAGAATTGTCATAGTCTAATGAAAAAAGATAAAAAGGAAAGGTATCACATCAAGGAAAACCCTGAATTATAAAGCTTAGGTTAATACTTCTATAAGAAAAGACCGATGGCTAAATAATGTGTTTAGGTCCAGGTCCACTTGAATCAAGGACAAAGATAATATTTGCTCAGAAAGGAGTAAGTTGAAGTAATTGTCTTAGAATGTTGGTAATGTTTTTCATGGTATATTTGGTGCCATGAAATTATGCTAGTGTCCAAAGAATTGATCATTGGTTTGAATCCATCATGGAGACAAGGCAAGAAAAATATTCCTTGGGCTTAAATATAAAAAAATTGAATGATGATGTAAATAATTATGATTAATGTGGGGGTGATCTCACAATATAATTGGATATTTCCATGTTGGGAAAAACAACTATTTATTGACCTTTTGACAACTTGTAATGTAGGATGATAGAGGCCAAAATTGAAGGAATGTTCCAAACTAGACTCTTACTGGGTGCAAAAAGAAAATAGAAAAGTAGCCCAAGATGGGCATATATAAGTTTACATGGGAAAGTAGAAAACAATATATCCACCTTAAATATCGGAGGAAAATGAAGTGATCCTAAACTTTACTTACGTATGACTAATGAATATGTAAAAATTGAATTAAACAAAAAAAAGGCATAATAATGCTACAAGTATGATAATGCACTAGTTGCAATTTATCATAAAAGACCAGAACATTAAATAGTTTCTGGAATATTATTGTGTGAGCGGTGCAAATGGAATTGGTACTCCCATTATCTAAAATATATAGTGGTACCCCATAGTGGGGTACTTAGCAATTGGAATAACCATTGCGTCACTAAAAGTTTTAATTGCTAATTGTTGATGAATTATAATGGTGCTACGGACTCTTATTGAGTTCAAAAAGCTAACTGTTGTGGGGTTGTGAAGCATGTTCAGGCCCCTTTTTGGATACACAAATAAGAACTATTTATTATTGTAATATCATTTGAAATGATTATATATACATGTTATTAAATATTATTGATGGAAACTAACGAAAACCTTGTTAATTATGAGTGTAGGTCAAACTTGAGTTCTTGGTTGAACCTCCATGTATTCTGAATCAGAGAGAAATCATGTTGCAGAAGCAAGCTACCCCCAAATTAAAGTGTAGTGAAGGAACTTTAGCTCGGAAAAAACAACTTGGTAAGCTGAAAATCTCATGTGTGAAGGATATCTCCTCTTTTTTTAAGGGCTAGAAGCAAACACTAAGGACAATGTTTTACTTGAGAGGGGAAAAATGTAATACCTCTCAGTGAAAATTAAATATTTAATTTAATTTTACTGCAGTGACTTTGTAAATCATGGGCTATGGGGAAATGATAGTGGGAAATTTAAATGTTTAAGTTAACTTTAATTTTATTTTAAAAGATAGGTGATGGAAATCCATGGAATTTATATGGAAAATATACTAAATGAAAAATTTCTGAGTTACCACACAATTAGAGGATAATTACTCCCTTTCCCTAGAGATAAATCATCTAAGTTGGGAAAAGAAGGCAAGAGGTTATGAGAGGAACCAGAGGCAACTAATATGGGAGAGAAAGACTATTAATCCCTTCAATAGGACATTGTTAAGGGAAGGTAGGATGCTACGAGTTAGTGTATTGTCAAGCTAGTTGGGGCCAATGGAATCCGTAAGTTAAACATGTTGAGTCTATGAGTTCCTATGTCGGAATTTTTACAGTCTCAGATTCCTATGGACAACCTTGTTATCTCTCTTTCAAACAACTCTTCTTGAAGTGGAAATGTGTCTCAAGGGGAGAATTGGCGATTACCTATGTCACTAGTTGGGAGAAGTTGTCTTCTCCTCTCTAAGTTTCCTAACATCTTGATCTAAGGAAAATAGCTTCTTTCATATGTGAATTCCATAACATAGAATACTATTTGTATTTACAACAATGTGAAGTTTTTGCAAGTCTCTATATACTTGTTATAAAGAAATTATATGCTTCCATTGTAGAAGAATTTGTGACTTTGCAGCTAGCTTGAGTAAGCAAAGAAAGGAGAAGCAGATAAGTATTGCATAAGTAGTTCCCTCTTTTTATGATTAACGTAAGTAGGACTATGACCAATTTTGGTTAAACTATGATATGTTTTTAGATATATTATGTGAGCTATCCTTATGATTGGAAAGCAAGGTTCTTGATAGTAAAAAAATTGTGTAAATTAAAGTAGGGTGTTAATGATTGTACTTGGCTTTAAGAGACCTAACTGAAAAGAAAGAGAAAATTTAATAGTGGAATGTGATCAAGTGTATCAATAATTAGGTTTGTTTGCAATCCTAGTCAGTTATGTCAATAGCCTCAGAATAGTCCCTTTCCTTCAAAGAGAAACCCAGAAAATAATTAACTTAAGACAAAGGAAAAATTTACGAATTTTTTATTGTTACGAATATTGGTAAATATTGTGGAATATCCTTACAACCCTTTAAGAGAATTTAGGTTAGTCCCTAGGACAAGTTGGGTTACGAGCAACCTGGAAATAGTCCCTCATCTCTAAAGTATTTGGTTTCAAATAAAAAAAAATAAAAATACTAATGTCTAGATATGTGTAAATGAAAAAAAAAGTGTCAACCCTAAATAAGAGAAGTCCTTTATATATTATTATTTATAGTGAATAAAATTTGGGACCTATATAAACCTTAAATACCTTGCAGACTATATATATATATAAACCAATCCAAGAAGCAAGTTACAAATATTGTAACTTTGTTGAACAATCCACACAATATGAGTTGTAACATCGTAACATCGAAATAAAAGAATAAATTAAAGAATGAAATAATAAATCTTGCAACATGACAACCAAATGGAACCATGAATAAACTTACCTTTTTCATTAAAAAGTGTTTCCAAAAGGAATGATAAAAGAAAATACCTAGAATAAAGAGAAAAATTATCACGCTCGTTAATAGACATTGAAAATACCATTTGATATCAATGAAGAGTAAAAGAGTACCAACATAACATTGCAAATGAAAAATAAAGACTCAAAGAGATCCACATTTCTCAACATAAATGCCAAATAACAGATAGATGTACTTAACAAATGTCAT